>JABYQR010000360.1:0-43691 GCA_022592445.1 Cytidiella melzeri
TTTTGGGCCGACTTCTACCATGTCAGACGCGAACAAAATTTTCCAACTTTTCTCCTCCGCCGTCCTGTCCACAAAATGGACAAACTACTCGACGACGCGCACAACTTTACTCGAAGATTCTCTCCAAAGGGATTGAATTCCCGCACCCATTTCTACTCCGCCCTTGTTGGCATCATCTCCCCCGCCTATGCGCATACTGCGCTAGCTACGAGGCTGGTGTGCATTCTCGTACTCCTGCGGGCGAGAAGTACAACTACAACCCATCTCTCTGAGCGTGGAGCTTTGCCGCAACTTTCATAGTTGGCGACTCGCTCACCCACTTGACCGCTCTTGGTCCAAGGGTTGTCAACCCTCGTTCCTCGCGATAGGCCCGCTGATGGTTCATCCGCCGCGTCGCCAGCAGTTGACAAACGTGTTGAACGTCCGGCGAAAGCCACTTCCTCCGCTCGTGCGGCCGCCGCTCCTTACTCTAAGGAGAAGTCCGTCCGTGACACTTCGAAGATGAAGTGTTACAACTGCAACGAGACAGGCCACACGACGCCTACTTGCCCTTCGCCCTGGACAGAGAAGTCCAAGGAGGCAATGAAGAGGAAGGGTATCACCCGGAAGTCCGTCGCTGCTGGTGCCAAGGGCAAAGCTGCCACTGCTGCCGCTGCTGTTGCCACTCCCGCTGTCGCTGGTCCGTCGACCACTACTCCTCGTCGCAACCAGAGCCGTGGGTGTCGGCTCTCTCTGAGTCCACGTCACTATGCACGTAAGTACTTCGCTTACTACTACTTTTCCTACTCTACTTCCGCTGTATGCGACTTCGTCAACAGACGAGTCGATACATATTCTTGATACTGGCGCGACTATACACTGTACGCCGTATCAAGACTTACTTTTCAATGTCCACTCCGTACCAACTATTGTACTGACTGTTGCCAACTCAGAACAACTAGTTTTGAAACTCGCTGGTGACATGGTACTCGAGGTGGAACAGGAAAGTGGTAAGCTTACTGAACTCTTGCTAAAGAACGTCTACTTCAACTCAACTCTACCTTTTACTTTAATCAGTGTTGGAAAACTGGACTCTGATTATCGTTTTACTTTCTATCACAATCTTTGTACTATATACGACTCAAACTGACTTGTGTGGCTGTAGTTAGAAAATCAAATGATTTATACACGCTATCATCAACTCGAGTGACTTCTTTAGCAAGCGTGCATAGAACTGGCATTACTCTACTTGAACTACATAAAAAACTCGGTCATCTCAGTTACTTCATGATCAAGAAACTACTTCAAACTTCGTCAATCATTACTGATCATATAACTGACCATACTGAAACTCCGTGCGAGGATTGTTTACTTAACAATATCCATCGCAATACCGTACCTAAACTTGTTCTTCATTGTTAGCTGAAGCTTTCGGAGATCACTTTCATATCGACATCTTTGGGCCTCTACCCACAGCGTCGATTACTGGTAAACATAAATACTGGTTGACTATGTCGACGATGCTACTAGATGGTTAGTACTTGCACCACTAGTTACTAAAGATGACGCCTATACTCAATGGGTCATTTTCTCTACTGAACTTTTGACGCAATATGGTATTCGTGTCAAGATACTTCAAGCCGATAACGACGGTGTCTTTACCAGTAAAGCTATGACTGCTTACTTGAAAACTCAAGGAACTATACTACGTCTTACTGTACATGATACTCCTCAGCAAAACGGTGTTGCTGAGCGTGTACATCAAACTATTATGAACTTGATTGAGTAAACCTGCATACTGCATCTTTACCAAATCAACTATGGTGGTACGCTGCATTATACGCGATGTATGTGTACAATCGTTCTCCTCGTACTATACTTAACTACAAAACTCCTTACTTTAAGCGATATGGCACAGATGCTAACCTTGATGGACTTCAAGTCTTCGGTCAGCCGTGCATGTATACGACAAATATCACACAAATAAACTAGCATCTAAGGGTAAAAGGGGAGTCTGGATAGGCTTCGCTGAACACTCTAAAGGTCACTACGTTTACTTGGACAACGTGTCGGAGTTGAACGTAACTTGCAATTGTTGACTCTACGATACAATTGAAGGGGAGAAAGAACCAAATGTCGAAAAACTTACTACTGAAAAACAACTTGAACTTGAGGACAACCCTCACATAGAACCAATGGAAATCGACGAGCCTGACCCTACTGGTCCAAGGCGTTCCAACAGAACTCCTCAACTATCGCGTAAAGCTCGTGGTCTAAACTACGACGAAGTAGACACTAACATTGCTTTCTACTTAACTGAGTTTAACGCTTACTATGCTGAGGACGTCGGTGACCCTGTCACTTTCAAAGATGTACTTAATCACCCTCTCAAAGACGATTGGTTTAAGTCTATGAAACTTGAGGTTGATACACTAGAACAACTCGGCACTTGGGAATACTGTATCCCGCCGCCAAATGCCAACATTACTGGTTCTCGCTTCGTCTACAAGACTAAGTACAACATGGCAAAGTTACTAAACTCAAGTCAAGACTTGTTGCGCAAGGATACTCTCAGCGCGATGGTATTGATTACTATGCAAACGACTTGTTCGCTCCAGTTGCGCGCATGAGTTCTATGCGACTCATACTTACACTTGCGGCTTCACTACACTTCGAGATTAACCAACTCGATGTTAAGTCTGCTTACTTATACGGTAAAATTAACGATGATGAAGATCTTTATCTTCGTCCGCCGCCAGGCGACTTACTGCCCAACTTGCCTAAGGGCTGGGTACTTAAACTACGCAAAACTATCTATGGCCTTAAACAAGCCGGACGTCGCTGGTACAAGGTACTATGCGATATACTTTTCCAACTTGGACTAAGCGTTCAGACTACGATAACGCTGTCTTCTACCTTTACAGGGGAGACAAACTAATACTTATACTCGCTGTTCATGTCGACAATATTACTCTCTGTACTATCACTTCTGTCGTCGCTGAACAATTCGAGATAGCACTTAGACAACATGTCGAAGTAACAAACGGTGGTACTATCCACTGGATGCTTGGCATGGAGATCGATTACGACAAAGCCTCTGGTGTTATCAAGCTTCGTCAACGCGATTATATCCAAACTATACTTAAACGAAACAACTTTGACCACGATCATACACGCCGTACGCCTATGATACACGAGCACAACTTAGCCCCCGTGACTCGAAAGAACCTCGTCAGGACGCTGACGCTATTAAACAATACATGTCTTTAGTCGGTGGTTTACAATACGTCGCTGACTGTACTCGACCAGACGTTGCATACTGCACTGGTCAACTTGCACGATACTTAGCTGACCCTTCTAAGGAACACTTCGCTGCAGCTAAACAGTGTTACCTATACTTGAAGGGAACGTGCGATTACTGGCTTGTCCTAGGAAACCAAGCAACTACTACTAATACTTCACTTGTCGGATACGCTGATTCTGACGGTATGACTACATACGGCAATAAACCAATAATGGGCTACACCTTTACATACAATGACTCGCTTATCTCTTGGTCAAGTAAGCGTGGTTCACTAGTAACACTATCGGTCACCGAAGCCAAATTATATGCCTTAGCACATGCGTCAGCTGAAGCTATATATCTAAAAGCACTCATTGACAAACTACTTGACTTTACTATGGATCCTGTCAAAATGTATACTGACAGTGCATCAACTATTGCCATTGTTAGCTCACCCGATGAGCAACATTTGCAACGAACTAAACACTTTGAAATTCGTAAGAATTTCATCAGCGATCGTGTACTCAAGAAGTATATAACTGTTGTTATTTTTAGTTTTCCGCCTAATTTTTGTTTGTTTCCACTTGTTCCCGCCGTCCGCCTTCGTCATTCCGCGCGGATTACCTGATTCGATATTCCCTTTTCGTGTTATCCGTTTTTCTAAAATTATATAAAAACTTTGTATTTGCGCTTCTCCAGAATAACATTGTGTTCATTCTTTTCGAGCCCCCTCCCGTGCGCGCTCCAAAACCCTGCAAAAACAACAATAACTATTCATCACATATCTTCTAATGATCAACGTGCTGATACACTTACTATAGCACTACCTCTCGAAAAACTCAAGCACTTCAATGAACTACTTCATATTTGTGCTTGAAGGGGAGTGTTCAACTATATCAATTAGACGCTTAACGTACAAGCGCCGTAGTTACCGTATATATGACTTACTCTGATCAATGCAACGATACGCACTTTTGATCCCCAACTCCCACTGTGTGATCCCTCTCAATCTTGCTCTCTCAACGCTTTCCTCTACTTGCATAGCCTTCTACCATACGCCTCTGGTACAAGTGCTGAGCCTAGTCATACAATGAGTCATGCACTCATAGCATGAGTCATGCATGAGTCATGCACTTAGTAATACAGTAGAATAGCTGAAGTAGACATGTATAGTAGTTGCTTACATAAGTAGATACAGACATGTATATAAGCAGAGCTGCTGAAGCAGCAAGAATAATAAGACTCATCTTCAAAGCTTAACAGCCTCTACCCCTCGCACACATATTCCACTTTGTTAGAGTGTACTCACCGACCTGCACCGTCAATGGGGGCTATGGGAAGTGGGGAACTGAGGTGTGAGGTAGGAGGATGGTAGCGAGGGGTTTATATAACTGATTTGAAGCCTGTGCATAGTCTCCAGTGCACCACGAAAAAACTTGTATACATTTGTCTCGTATCCAGACATCAATCCATCATGCTTCAAGTTTCATCCATCATGATCATGTTTTGAGACAGGAGGTGGCAAGTAATACTAGACAAAAAGCTATTTATTATATACTTTAGCTTGTTTTGGCTGGCGAGTTCATATATGAGCCAGACATGAAATTTGCATGAAACTGCACAACGCATCGCATGCCGGGAAGATATTATCGTGAAAATGATCGCACAATTCTCCAGCACCTGGACCTCACCCATATCAATCCATATATGGCTGGCAAGCGCCCCCCAAAGGGCAGCCTTATACGGGCCACTTTTGCTTAGATTCACACACTAAGTAATAAACACCCAATAACTTGGAGATTTCCCTGTAGAGTATAGTGAGCGGCAAGCAATACACGAGGTCTTCAAAGTCTACGGCACGTGCTCGGTATGACGCGAGTGAGTCCAGAGCACGAGAGCTTCCATCAATACTGAGTGTCATTCCGTGCCCGTTGTTGATACCATCAATACTGAGTGTCATTCCGTGCCCGTTGATGATACCATCAATACTGAGTGCCCGTCAATGGTACTGACTTCTCCCATCAATACTGAGTGCTCCCAACGCCACTCCCCACCCTCCCGCCCTCCCGCCCTCCCCTTGGCGCCCACCTGTCAGCACTGGCTTCCCCCCATCATTCCTCCCTTCCCTCCGTCGCTACCATCTTCCCGCCCTCCCCTTGGCGCTATCCCTTCTGCGCTGACGTCCCCCATCAATGCTGGATTCCCGTCGCTACTACTGCCCTCCCGCCGTCCCGACTCTCCATGTTGACCTCCCTCTCCATCAACGGTACCTGTCATCTCTCAAGCGCCCCTGTGAAAGCTTCTGTGGCGTGGTGCCTGAACAGCAATCAAAGATTCACTACCGCACTACGCCTGGCGTCTGCACGCCACAAAGGTTTCATCTTAAGCTTACATAGCGATTCTTTGTAGCACCTTCGAATAGCTGTATTTACCACTACCTAACCTACAATGCTAATTCAGACAAAAATTGTACCAGTCCATCCATGTTCTCTTGCTCCTCATCTTCCAGTACGTCGCCATCTGAATCGTTGTCGTCTTCAAAGGCGTTGCCGGCCATCACGATGAGGCCGTCGAGGTCTTCGGGCTGGCCACCTGCTTCACGGGCGGGCAATGGCACAACACCACCCAGCCTTGTACCCGGACCCTGCGTACCAGTGAAACCGTCGAGTGTATACACTTGCTGGATGCGAATGAGCAGGTAGTTGTTTATCCTTTTGCGCCGCGTAATGAACTCTGAGGTCGCGCCGAACAAGGCGTTGTTGTGTCGCTCGAGACGCGTGAGGACGCTGTCAAACAGCAGTGTTTCGTCGCGTATTGCCGTGTGTAAGCGGCGAACCTCGACGTTGAGGCGGTCCAACTCCTCTTGCGCTCGAGCCAGCCGGTGTCGAAGTTTCATAGCCTCGCGAATGGCCGGCTTACTCCACTCCTTATCGCGAATGTCATTCCGAGTATCTTGTAGTAGAGTAAACTCCTCGAGGAAGCTGAAGCTGGCAACGCGTGACCAGTCGAGAGCGGGACGAGGGGGATTGAGCATGGCAGCTGCGGCGTTATATGCCTTGACGGCGCGCTGAATGGTCTTGCAGCGCGTTTGGAGTGACTTTGCGATATGCGTTCTCATTTTGTAGCCTAAGACGAGATGAACGAGTGAGTATGGTCCGGCTGGAGTGGTAAGAGCTCACCGGTCTGCGCGACATTGAGTTTGTGCAACTCAAACAGTCGCTGAGTTACCAGCTTTTGAAGCTTGCCGAGCGTGCGGTGATACTTCCGCTCTTTGATATATTTGAGGGTGGCCATGTACTGCGGCGTGAGGGGGGTCCAGCGGACGGTCAATCCCATCTCGACTTCAAGCGCACATACCTCTAGGCTTACGCGCTCGTACTGTTCATTTGCGTGCCGCCGTTCGCTCTCAACGCGTCGCGTTGCGGCGAGATCCTTGCAATAGCTTGCACTGGTACCGGAGCCACCAACCGACGGCGTGTAATGCAAGAACCTTGTGTTTGCTTGAGATCTCTTCGGCTCTAGGTCGCGAAGCTCCTGGAGGAGCTCGACGTACACAACAGCGTGGATGTCGTAGTCGTCCTCGTCACCTAATCGAGCAAAGAAGCTCAGTTCCTCGTGCTCCCATCTGTCCATATCGGCGAAGGTGATGCCTAGAGACTCCATTGCTTCTCGGAGGACCTCGCCGTCGTGCTGGAGGATTTCCAGAGCTTGTCGATAGTTGTTGAGTATAAAAGTACCGATGTTGAGGGTCTTGTCTTCGTCCCACTGCCTGAAGTAGGCTTCCATAAACAAGCGTCGTCGGTACGGAGAGGCGTACCGAGTTACAGACGCTAGCTGATTCGAAGCGCTGAAGATGCGTTCCATCGTCTCGAGGTCTTCTAAGCCGGCGCCAGCGAGATTGTTGGGATGAAACTGCATTTGACAGGTGTGGCAGTGGCTGTACCCATGAAAGGCACAGACGCAAAAGTGGCCGTTCTTCTCCTGGAACGTTGGCCCGAGGGAGCTCCTTTGCACAGTGGACAAAAACGCGCAGCCGATGTCGTACCCCCCGAGCGTGTCTTGGCCAATATTCTCGAGTACCTTCGCTACTGTTGCGAGAGGATATTTAGCCCTGCGTATGGTTGTCAGCAATTCACTCCAATTACTTTGGCAGGGGACGTACAGTTCACCCGACTTCACCATGTCCATGATCCACAGTATAAGACCGTGGCGACACGCCGAAGCGAAGATCCCCGACTCGTCGAATATGGACCACATGCGCTTGGTCTCCTCCTTCGCAGCGCTCTTCCAGTTGTCTACACACTGCGCTAACAGTTTCTTGCGGAGGTCGGAGTCTAGCCCAGCGGTATTGGCAGTCGCCTCGATCCCAGTACCGTCCGGAGCGGCGCTGTCGCCGTACTGCCGCAATCCATCTGTCGGGTCACCCTCGACTATCCTGCTGGGACCCTCAGCATTGCCTTCGTCGTCCGAAATGTCTTCGCCACCTCGATTCCTCACTGCTGGCCCCTTGACGTCTCTGCCCTGAACTTCCTTCGCGTAAGAGTCGACAAACTGGCGGGATAGGAAGTAAGTGCTGTCGTCGAGCACTCGAGTGTCTGCAGCTGTGCGATCAGCCGTTGTAGCCATGCGCTTCAGGCTGTTATTGCCATCCATTGCATACAGTCGACTGAAGCGGAGGGGGGGCTCATTCTCGAGCTGCGAAGACAGTCAGATGTCAGAACTCCAATGAGTACAAACCGTAACATACCACGTAGCAACACGCCCGGCATGCGTTCTTTGGCCTCCAGTCTGCCCCATCCCAGCCCAACGTCGTATGCACAACTTGTTCCACTCGTCGGATGATTCGAAGGTAGAGCTCAAACGTATCGCCCACAGCTTCGCGTAGATGGCGTCGGTATGGCATCTGTCAGAATGTCAGCTTTATTTCAGCAGATGCCTGAAGATACATACCTGGTAATAATCACATAGAACTTTTGTGAACGCCTCTATGCTGTATGAGGCCTTCCGCTGGCGTAAGCGATAAAGTAGCTCCAAGGTCTTCAAAGAAATTGCAATCGTGGGTTTGCTGGGGGATTTGGCCAGGAAGCCATGTCGCATGAGATCAAGAGCGGGGGAGATGCTATCGCGGAGGCGGGTGACTGTGAGTTCTGTCTCGCAAGAGAAGAGACAAAACACGTTCACAGTGTATTGCAATGTCTCGGCTTCAATATCAGGAGCGTCAGGAGGTATCTGAGCTCCGGCGATCTCGTCTTCGGCCTCAATATGTTCTCCATCATCTCCTATCGCGCCCGGGTACATCCAGCCCAAGTACGTCTCGATGAGACGTTCAAACACGTCCCCCCACGCTTCCTGCTGGCGCGCACGCCTGTCTTGCCATGTCCTCCCTTTCCGCTGCCAGCCACGCTTCCACCTAAAACAACTATCAGTCCCAAGAAACCAACGTCAGCATGCACCTGAATGACGTACCGACCGATATCCTGGATGGCATGGACGAACGCCTCGCCCACCCGAGCTCCCCCCCCTCCATACCAATGTCCTCCCATTCCGCCTCTTCCTTCTCTCTTGCAGGAAGCACGACTGTCACAGGCTCGTGCTCTGGTTCAAATATGTTCTCAATCAGCAAGTTGCGAGCTGCTTCGGGAAGCCCTACGAGAATGTCATTCTTTTGAATCAGCGCCAACACTTTAGTGAACGAGGTGAATGCACACCCTCTATCTGCTGGTGTATCCGCTGATGTGTATCGAGACGTTCTTGAGCCACACCGTGTATGCCCAAGGTCCTACCCAAGGCCCTCTGCACCCCCCGAGCCTCAGGATGAAGGAGCGGTCCGTTATTTGGCCGTGCAAGTTTTGTCACGCGCACTTGGCGAGAGCTGCTCGCCTTCTTCACCGTCACCTTGGGCATTTCTTGTTGTAAAGTGCGTTGTTCTTGCACAGAATGAGTCTCTAGTCTTCGCTAACAACCTGTGGTAGATGTTCTGGCAAAATCCGCTTGGAAGTGGTTGAAGCCGAAGTAGGCGAACAAGTCGAGTGAGTGAAGCCATGCAATCTAATCGCTGAACGCGAGACTCACTCGAATCAACCTCAGCTGGGCAGCAGCGCTTTGCTCACATTCAGCTTGCTCCCTCCTCTCTCCCACATTGCAGCACGCCATGGCACCCTTTGTACTTCACACACCTTCGCCGAGCTCGATCACATCGTTGGATAAGTTGAGGGTTCTTATAATGGGCTGTGAACCCGTCGGAAGCGTGTATTCGTACGCAGAGTAAGTTTCATCCATCGCTCTCATCATTGCTTGACTCTGGTACTCATCACCTTCATTGCGTAGTTGGCCTCGTCTTCCGGCTGGACGAGGACAGTCTGCCATCCCTCTCGCTTTTCTCTGCCGTGACAACATGGACCTTCACAAGCTGCGGCCGCTCTCTCCGTTTCTGCACGCCATGAAGGATCTCAAGCCTGGCCAACAACTTGACGCATTGGATCAACTCGGGCAACTTCCTAACACGTCGAAGCTGCTGAATAGATACCAAGTGTTATACACGGTTCTGGAAGGGAACGATGGGCGAGAGTGCATCGGGTTCTCGTGGTAAGTACCTCGCAGCGTGCCGTGTTATAACATTTAGCTTATGTTGTCTTAGGGGGGATGTCCATCGCTTCTTCGTAGGGCAAGCACACCCCAAGACAAAAACTTTCTACAATTTGCTCGACGCACTTAAGCGTATGGTTACACGAGGGGAAGACATTTCACTACCGACTGCTCTGGATCTTCAAGTTGAGCACGACATGTTCATCAAGCTCATGAAATCTATGGTTCTCGACATGGGCCCCGCAACCCCGAGCAGGACAGCTCGCACACCAACCGCAACCCCGTCCCAAGGATGGAACAGCACAGTGCCCCCGGCCGTAGCCTCGTCGTCTCGAGCAGCGTCGAAGCCTCGTGGCTTCACTTCCGCACCACCTCCGCAAACGTCGCACAAGGGTAGTTCACAGCAGATGTCGTCACCCTTAGCAGACAAGGGCAAGAGTCGTAATTTCGCCTCCTCCATGTTAGCAGAGGACAACAATGACAGTGACAACGACAACAACGACAACAACGGTGATGACGATGACAGCGACGACGGCAGCGACGACGACTTCGCCAAAGCCACCCTTAGCGCAAAAGACAAGGGCAAGGCTGGCCAAACCTCACGCGGAAGTGGCCGTGGTACTGCCACTGGAGAAGGTGCATGGCTCAAAGGTGCTGCGAGTAATATGTGTGGCGGAGGTGACGCAGGAAGCCCTTCTTCCTCCCCGTACAGTGAGTCCTTCCTGGTTCAAATTCTGACGTAGGACTGATATGATTCACCTTAGTACTCAGACCGCGTGATACTGCTCCGCTGGTGTACATGAACCATCGCAATGAACAGGGCCACATCACGTCGTCAATCGTGGCCCCGCCGCGCCCCGTACCCGGAGAACAGGTACCTTCTCTCGGAGTCTTCCTCGACGAGTTCCTCGACCGCTTCGGCTTTTCCAACCGCTACATTCTCAACATCTACTACGCCCGCCTGCATTCCGGGACTGAAGACCAGTTCATCTGCAGTGTCGCTCCCGTCGCTATCCAGGAGGCTATTTGGCTGTGGCGTGCGATCCAAATACCATTCGATCGAGCGACGCGCGCCCGGAACTTCGCACGGGACTGACAGGCTCACCCAATATGCTGCTGCAATTGCCTCTTGCTACTTTTTTTTGACCCGTTGCTTGATGTCCTTGATATTCGGTTACTGTGCAATGCAAACGTGACTCCGTTGACTGTGAAAATCTGCCAGGCTCTGCGCAATATCAGTGAGCTCGTACGTTGTCTTTGCTCCTCTTGAATTCTTCGCAGCAATGGTTGTTGTTGTCACCAAAGCTCAGCGGTACCTCAGCAGCAACAGAGAGATCCGTACCGCGAGGACTCGCATCCCGTGGCGTCACCGAACAAAGACGAAGAATCCTCAGCACAAGTCTCAGACGCCTGCAGAGAAACAGGCCCGCACCAAGCAGCGCAAGGAGAAGAACGAGAATGTCAATAAGAAGCTCAACGACACCTTGTCTCAAGTGTGGAAGCTGGCTGAGACACTCTTCGAGGAGCTCGGTACCCACAGTGTCAAATACTGGTACGAGAGGCTCCTCCAACAGTCCGGCAAGAAAAAATCGACGCGTCAAACAAGCCGCTGGAACGCGTTTCAGTCGAAGGAGGTCAAGGCCATGAACGACGGTACGAGCAGTTCGAGCCTGAGTACTGAAACATGAAGATACTGATACTGTTCTGTTCAGCTCTTCCTGCTGGAGCCCCTCGGCCTAAGCTCGACGTGTTGGTGGCGGGACTCCGCGACAAGTGGAACTCGCTGTCCAAGGAAGAACAAGCTGCGGCCACCGAAGACGACTTGGCACGCATCACGGAACTCAGAGAGATGAAGAAGACTGCCGCTCACAGTGTTCCGTTGAACGCCTTCCACGACGCGAGAGCTACGCTGAGCAGCGTTCAGAATCAGGCAAGTAAAAGTCGGGTTGTAATGTAGCTAACTACTCATGATGTATCAACAGCTGGAGGCGCTGCACAACCGCACAGGGCTCGAGATGCTCCTGGTCGCTGTTCGGACGGACAGTCAGTCAGTGGTCTGTCCTCAAGTATGGACCACCGGAGATCCCGTCAACGAGTTCTTCCAGCTCACGAATAAGATATCGCTCTCCGACTTCGCGGGGAAGTTCGAGTGCTATTGTCTCAGCGGCGTTCAGGGTGAGTCTTACATTGGGATCTTTGAAACGTCTTGAGGGTTTCTTATCGCCTGCACAACTTTTTAGGGACAGCAAACAGCTATGTGACGGAGCTGATGGAACTCAAGAGTAAGACAAGCAAGCTCATCTTTGACCGACTATGTGAGTTGTATTCCGCCGTGCTACTGGTACAAATGACTAACAACCAGATTGTAGGTGACGTCGCTCGTCCAATCAAAATCAAGCGCATGTTTTATACAGACTTCGAGCATCACTTGACGGAGAAGTTTGGCATTATTGTTGTCAACTGGCCCCTCCCCATCTTCGTCTCCCCCGGCGCGATTGGCTCACGGCTCGAGCTACAGACCCTGTACAACGCGTGGTCCACGGGCTCGACCTATTTCCGTCAACTCAGTCCGGCCGAGCTTGAAGCTTGGCAGAGCAATCGTTTCAAGGAGAAGGTCGCCGCCAGCCAGCCTGAGACATCAGGCACTGCCTGCGGCAATGGTCCCTCGACTGCTCTTTCCTCAGACACGCCCGCGGATCCGCCAACATTTACTCCCGGCAGTGCCTCTGCCTCGACCTCGACCATCGACTCTACCCACACAACTATGCAGGGTGCTGCGATGGTAAGTGACCAGCCTGTGCTATCAAACACCGCGCCGTACACCAGCATCTTGGCTATCAGCGGCACTTCTGTCGTCACCAAGAAGCCCCGCAAGCAGCGTGCAGACAAGGGCAAGAAGAGAGGCCCGAATGCCAAGTCAAAAAGTGCGGCGCAGGTGGAGGCCTCGGCTGTCAGTTCTGAGATATGAGTAATGCATGATATTTGTGTGGTAGTCGTAGCATACATCGGAGAACTGCTAATTTACATGTGCCTTTGTGCTATCATCCGTGTGACTTGAGATCAGAGGAATAGTGTTGACAAGGGGAGCGCTCGAAATAAGGTACGGAGGTGATAGGCAGGGGGCGCCTGAGAGAAGATGGTGACAGGTACCGTTGATGGGGGTTGTTCAGGTACAATAGAGTCCTTGGAAATGGAGATGGAGAGACGGCGCGCAGAGCTGAGGCAGGATACGAGCGACAAGAGGTAGTTTCATAGAGTGGCGGGAGGCGGGAGGCGGAAGGTGAAAGGTGGGAGGCGGGAGGGCGGCAATAATGAACATGGTAGAGTCCTTGGAGAGAGACTTGGTGGAGAGCTGAGGCGGGGTGCGAGCAGGGAGAGGGAGGTCAACATGGAGAGTCGGGACGGCGGGAGGGCAGTAGTAGCGACGGGAATCCAGCATTGATGGGGGACGTCAGCGCAGAAGGGATAGCGCCAAGGGGAGGGCGGGAAGATGGTAGCGACGGAGGGAAGGGAGGAATGATGGGGGGAAGCCAGTGCTGACAGGTGAGCGCCAAGGGGAGGGCGGGAGGGCGGGAGGGTGGGGAGTGGCGTTGGGAGCACTCAGTATTGATGGGAGAAGTCAGTACCATTGACGGGCACTCAGTATTGATGGTATCATCAACGGGCACGGAATGACACTCAGTATTGATGGTATCAACAACGGGCACGGAATGACACTCAGTATTGATGGAAGCTCTCGTGCTCTGGACTCACTCGCGTCATACCGAGCACGTGCCGTAGACTTTGAAGACCTCGTGTATTGCTTGCCGCTCACTATACTCTACAGGGAAATCTCCAAGTTATTGGGTGTTTATTACTTAGTGTGTGAATCTAAGCAAAAGTGGCCCGTATAAGGCTGCCCTTTGGGGGGCGCTTGCCAGCCATATATGGATTGATATGGGTGAGGTCCAGGTGTTCTCCAGAGATGCGTCGTAATGCAGCGGACAACCTAAGGCAAGTGTTGCGCCGCCGTCTGCACAGTGCAGACCCAGTTGCCTGCCAAGGTGTCTCGCTCTCAATAATGTATTCTGAACGTACAGGTTCACCAGTGAACAAAGAATCCACTACGTATGGACAGGATTCACATTTTTCGCCCATCTCCGTAAGTAGACTGTGAATGAGCAGTTTGTCGCGTGAAAGACTCGGACAAAAGACGCTCCTGCGCGCACTAGCAACGCGTGAACACGCTTCCTAAGGACCTCACGCCTCCTGCACCTGCATCTGCTTTGCTTCACACCATCTATGACACACGATGTCAAGCGACGTCGATGAGGAAAAGAAACCTGAGTCCTGTAGCCCAGAGCGAATAAGTGGGCTAGCGGACGGGACTGTAGCAGTCAATGGTAGGACTGGCGAACAAGGCACTCGCGGAAGTCTCAGTGACGGTGAGGATTTCAGCAGGCCCGAATTGAACGTGCATGGAAATGGAGCTGCCGCACACCAAGGCGCCTTTGAACATATTGAAGAGCAGGAGCACGAGATCGGTGAGGAGGAAGGAGTGGGCGAGAGCAGTGAGGATGAAGACGACGACGACGCCGACGAGGAGGAGGATGATGACGATGACGACGAAGACGAGGAGCCGACGCTGAAGTACGAAAGGCTGGGCGGGTCTGTTCACGACCTGTTGCAGAAGGACTCGGCCTCCGCACTTGCATACTCCAATAAACGACTGGTATATCTCTTGTTATTGTCTGCCATGCTTGACGTCTTACCTATCACTCAGGTTCTTGGGACGCATGCAGGTATCATTCACGTATTGACCTTGGACGGAGAAAGGATAAAGTCTGTGAAGCCTCACTCAGCAAGTGTAACAGACATATCCGTGGACGAGACTGCCGACTTCATCGCTACAGCTTCTCTAGACGGTATGTGCTGCCCCCTAATAATTGTCGCTGCTTTTGCTATATCTGTCATCCTTAGGACAGGTCGTTATTCATTCGCTGAGTACCCCAGAAGTGTACCGATTTGACCAGAAACGTCCGATGCGCACAATTGCCTTGGAGCCGCAGTTCGCGAAACGCAGCGGCCGCGCTTTTGTTTGTGGAGGTCTTTCTGGGGACCTAACTATGCACGAAAAGGGTTGGCTAGGACACAAGGAAACGATTCTTGACAGTGGTGAAGGGCCAATCTGGCAAGTGCGGTGGAGAGGCCGACTAATCGCTTGGGCAAATGACTTGGTGCGCGCTACAATGGCTCATACTGAGCTGTATATACTCATTGAAGGTCGCAGGGTGTCAAGTTATACGACACAACCTCCCAAATGCGCATCATCTTCATTGACAGGCCGGCGGATAGCCCACGGGCAGATCTGTTCAAGTGCACCTTGTACTGGCAAGATGACTCGACGCTTCTCATCGCTTGGGCAGACCACATAAAGGTCGCGAGAATACGCGCACGACCGAGGTCCAACACTGCTCCCTCCGCCACCCTCCCTCCTTTGGTTGTTGAGATCACAGCCGTCTTCCAGCTCGACTGCATGATTTCTGGTATTGTCCCTCACATAGTATACGCCACCCCTCACTCCCATGAGCATTCTCACGTGACGCCAGCACCCCGCGATCCAACTACGGTGACTCCTCCAAAGCCAACGCTGACGGCTTTCCTCACTCTCGCATACACACCGCCCGACACATCTTTTTTTACGGAAGCCGCATCCTCGCGTGCAGAGCAAGCTCGGAAAGCTGCCGAACGTCCTGAACTGCGCATTATCTCTCGCAGTGGTGAGGAACTTGCTGCAGACGCGCTGTCTATATCAAACTTTGAGAAATGCGGATGCAATGACTATGTTCTGGTAGAGATACCTTCTGCAGCTGCGGGGGAGGCAAGCTCGTACGTCGTCCTAAGCCCAAAGGATCTTGTGCTTGTACGTCCAAGGGATTGGCGGGATCATGTCGCATGGCTTGTTGAGCGGAAGAGGTACGAGGAAGCTTTGGAGGAGCTTGAGAGACAGTCAGACGCGGCCTGCAAAGAAGAGGATGCTGTCGATGCGGTAGAGATTGGACAGAAATATATCGAACATCTCATTAGCGAAGGTCAGCAACATCAATTTTATTCTTTGAGTGCTCGCTGCTGAACGGTGGTCTAGCCGAGTACACAAAGGCCGCTCAACTGTGCCCCAAGGTGTGTGGACAAGACGTCAAACGGTGGGAGGACTGGATATTCGTCTTCGTGCAGAAACATCACCTTCAAGTAAGCAAACTTTCTTTCTATGAACATCCTTGCTGACGCTGTTTACGAAGGCTATCATTCCATACGTACCCACCCAAAGCCCCACACTAGGACATCTAGTGTACGAAATGATATTGGCTTATTTTTTGTCCCACGATCGACAAGTGAGTACCCGCATTTCATGTTTTCGTTCCTTGATCGTGTATTTAAATGTTGTGCAGACTCTGCTGAAGACTATCAAAGACTGGCCTACTGGTATCTACGACATAGCTGCGGTGATTGTTGTAGTTCAGGCTGAACTTGATCGCGCGCCGTCAACGTCGTCGAGTGATCCGACGCGGCCAGATGCGGTCATCCTCATGGAGTGCTTGGCAGAGCTGTGAGTTGTTCACCATGATCTGCAATGACAAATGTAACTCGAGGTCAGGTATACTGCTAATCGGCAACCGGGCAAGGCTCTTCCGTTCTACTTGCGTCTTCGGAGACCGAATGTCTTTGACCTTATTCGAGAGCACAACTTGTTCACGGCTGTCCGAGACCAAGTTCTCCTTCTGGTAGAGTTTGACCGGGAACTTTTGGACAAACGAAGGAAGGCAGGCGAAAAAGTCGAGCCTGACCAAAGCGCAGCCATCACACTTTTGGTGGATAACATTCACTCCATACCGGTACGCACTCTTTGGTATCTCTCGACTTACATGGTCCTGATTGTGACGCGTAGATAGGTCGCGTAGTGCAACAGCTGCAAACTCGGCAGTACTACCTACACCTCTATTTGGACGCCCTGTTCGCCAGAGACACCCATCTGACGTCTGATTTTGCCGACTTGCAGGTTAGCACTCCAATTTACCATGGGTTCTGATTTCTGGGCTGATGCTAACCTGGGAATCTCTGTCAGGTAAAACTGTACGCGGAGTATGCTCCAAAACGCCTGATAGACTTCCTACGTGCGAGTAATTATTACAACCTGGAACAGGTGAGCACAGTGTCTGTGTTCGTCATCCTCTTGCATTGTTCAACCGCTTCGCAGGCGTATCAAGTGTGCAATGAGCGCAACCTTGTCCTGGAGATGGTTTTCCTTCTTGGACGTATGGGCAACAACAGACAAGCGTTGACTCTGATTATTGAGAGGTTGGGTGACGTACACCGGGTATGTATCTGTGGCATGCGGCGCTCGGACATGTCTCACAGTTTTTTGTGGTAGGCCATCGATTTCGCGAAGGAGCAGCATGATGATGACCTGTGGGAGGATCTGCTTCGGTATTCTGAGACAAGACCTGGTGAGCTCTCATTTCGTCGTTTCATCCTTCGAGTGTGTCGGTTAACGTCTGAGAATTATCTGATACACAGCTTTCATACGGGGTCTTCTGGAGAACGTTGGGGCTGAGATTGACCCCATACGGCTGATAAGACGCATTAAGAATGGACTGGAGATACCCGGTTTGAAGCCCGCCTTGATCAAGATATTGCATGATTTCAACCTGCAAGCATCACTCTTGGAAGGGTGTCAGACCATACTCAACGGTGACTCTTCTGATCTCGCGCAAGAGCTGCACACAAACCAGACAAAGGGCTTCCCCTTGAGTGGTAAGTCGCATGCAACTGCCGTTCCGTTCTATTCAACATGAAACTCACGTATCCGAACATCAGGCAAATTACGGTGCCTGGTGTGCTCGTTACCTCTCATCGAGACCTCGCAGTCTCTATTATTGCTGTTCTTGTGCCGTCACGTTGTCCATGCAAGATGTGTCAGCACGCGGGAGCTAATCGCGTCCCGCTCGGAAATCAACAGAGCGGGCCTTACTGCAAAGATAGCCACGTATGTGCCACCATTGGACATGTCTGGCGTTATATTGAAATTTTCGCGTTCTAGGACTGCGATGATCAAAGCGCGGCTTGGTCAAGGCTGTCCGGTGTGTCAAAGACGGGGAGAGGCTTTGAGGACATGATACCATTCCGATACCCAAGCAAATACCTAGGAAGGCACACTATTTACGCGTCATGCTCATCTAAACGCTGCGTGTTACGACATTGTTTGTCTCTGTAGTCTGGGTCCTTGATGCGCTTTTTTTTAGGTAAGTGACGCGAGTTTCCTTGAGCGACGGGTGAATCAAGTAAGTCCCATATTCAGAGCCAGAGAAGAGTCGGGTGACAGGATTTGAGAGCTTGCGGGTTTTATAGTAGGCAGGATATGTCGACAACCTTGTTGTCCCGATGAGTATGCGATGTGGACGCTTCCTGCGTGGATTACGGCCTGGTCAGATGTTGACGACTGTTGGAAGTGGCCTTCGTTTGACTGATTTGCGCATGTGGCCACGGCCATTGTACGCTTCTCGTTTGCAACGTGGTGTACTGACGCGTACGGCAGATGATTTGACCCACACCAATGCTGGAGTGTTATCGGCCGGGCACATACAATTGGAAGATAGCTCATGCTCTGTTGTATTCACTCCGTAGTCCACGGTCATATCCACAAGATAGCAAATCCTTCAAAAGGATTGTTAACCAGGTGTTACTCGCTACAAAGTGTATAACTACACCACGGTGCTCTTGGCCGCCCAACGTTTCCTTCCCCCGCCGCACCTCTTCCTGACCACAATGGACGTCGATGCAACCACCCACAAACGAGATGCAGAGATTCTTGCAGGTCTCGGGTACAAACAGGAGCTGAAGCGTACTTTTACGCCACTAGAAGTGTTTGGGATAGCGTTCAGTATAATCGGACTGTTACCGTCAATTGCGTGAGCTTCGTTTCTCTGACCTTTCGTCTACTGGCTTTGCACTCATGTCTTCGCAGCTCTACTATTGGCTTCGCGCTTCCGAATGGGGGGCCTGGTGCACTGATATGGGGTGTACGTGAGCAACGAGCACTTCTTGTATCCCTGCATCTCACAAGGCTTGCAGTGGGCTATCTGCGCGTCTATGGTAATGGCCATCGCTCTTGCTCTCGCAGAGCTGAGCTCAGCCGCCCCCACTTCTGGCGGACTCTACTTCTGGACTTTCAAATATGCTTCCCCACGTTACAGAAATGTGCTGGCGTGGATAGTAGGTTGTACGTGTCTCTCCTTCTGCGCATTGGAGTGACGTCTACTCAAGTGACTTTTTAGACTCTAATACCATGGGGAATGTTGCGGGTGCCGCCTCAGTCCAGTGGGGCTGTGCGGTTCAGCTCATGGCAGCTGCCAGCATTGGGAGTGGTCTAACATTTACTCCTACCACAGGGCAGATTTAGTGAGTAATCAGTCGCATGTAGCCGGTAACGGACGTTCATGGGAGGAATAGCTGCGTATATCTTGCACTTCTGGTATTGGCCGGCATGGTCGCTTCGACGGCCAGTGCTCTCGTAGCGCGTTTGCAAGGCATTTACGCAACCTTGAACGTATTGTAAGCCCAAGTCACTGCGAATGCAGCGTTCACTAGGACTGACATGGGATGTAGGCTGTGCGTTGCCATCATTGTTGCACTTCCTATCTCGACCCCGAGCGAGTTCAAAAACTCGGCAAGCTACGCATTTACGGAATTCCCTAATTGTCAGTCGCCGCGTCGGCTTCATACATCTACATGCAAGACAGAGTTTCTGAACAATGTGCGACAGTGTCTACATGGCCTACTGGATTTGCGTTTATCCTGTCGTTCCTTGCACCTTTGTGGACTATCGGTTCGTTGCCGCGTCTGTTCACGGTTTTTTTGCCCCAAGTTGATGCAAATATTCTGCAGGCGGGTTTGACGGACCTATACACATCAGCGAAGAGGTTTCGAATGCTCGAACCGCGGTTCCATGGGCCATCGTCAGCTCAGTCGGTATCTCTGGATTGATTGGATGGGGTATGTGATCTTTTACACGCATATGATGCTCTTTCCAGCATCATTATGAACCAATAGCATATCCATGACAGGTATCAATGTCGTCATTGCATTTAATATGGGTCAAGACATTGAGAGCATCATGGCTAGTCCTATTGGACAGCCGATGGCAACCGTGAGTCTCCTTGGCTTGCACGTACGATGTTGGGCGCTGATCCCAATGTGACTGTAGATCTTCTTCAACAGCTTCGGCACAAAGTCGACGCTCGCTATTTGGTCTGTTGTAGTCGCAGTGCAGTGAGTCTATTTCCGACTGTAAGCTGCAGCTGTATAACTGATCTCTACAACGTCGATCTAGGTTCACAATGGCAACGAGTGCAGTGAGTGGAACACCAGTGTATTTTTTTGAGAGTCGGTTCTCATCTGTGTTGTTCAGCTCGTTTCTACCTCCAGGCAAACCTTTGCATTCTCCCGAGACGGCGCCCTCCCCCTTTCGCGTTATCTCTACCGTATCAACAAGTATACAGGTACACCGGCCAATTGCGTCTGGGCCGCCGTCTTTGTTTCCATGCTCCTCGGACTGCTTGCCTTCGCCGGAGCTACAGCGATCAACGCCATCTTCAGCTTGGCTATCATTGGACAGTACCTGGCGTTCATGCTTCCTGTGGCGAGCAGGCTGCTTGGAGGAAAGCCGTGGGTTCCTGGACCGTTTAGTTTGGGGAAAATGGTGAGCTTTACAACTTGCATTGTGCTCGTGCTTGATGGAGGCCGCTTCGCGGTGGATATAATATGAAAGAGGCTGACGATATTGTGTTACTTGTATTGCAGAGCATCCCCGTCGCGATCCTCATGATTTTCTGGTCAATTTTCTCGATGGTCATCGTCATGTTCCCGACCACCACCGACCCCACGGCGCAAGAGATGAACTACACCGTCGTTGTCGGCGGTGGCTGGATCGTGCTTTGCATCGTGTATTACTATTTTCCCGTCTATGGTGGCATGCACTGGTTCGAAGGACCGATTTCGAATGTCGCGCCGCGCACGGAGAGTCCGACAGAGACGGAGAAGGCGAGTTTGGAGATGGACGGGAAGTAGGATGTATAATGCGATTATGTTGCGTGCCTTTTCTGTGTATTCTTACATGCTCAGGGTGTACCAAAATTGACAGAGATGATACTACCAGTGGCGCTCGACGCTGGTCCTTGTACTCTAGGGCGCTTCGACTTGCAGACACCGTGACAACCTCTGTGGCGCACATCGACTGTCTCGTCCGACATGCTACCACTACTCTGCCACTGGATATGTGGAAAAGGATGTCCTGTATACCTGCGAGCTTATAGACTACAGGTATAGCCTTGGTTGGCTTTTCTTGAACAAGCCAACTGGGTCACATCCAAACTCAAGATATCACCAGAGCCTGAGGCTCGAGGACTGACACTGGGTGTTGAGTAACAGGTCTGCGAGGCTGTGTGCTATTGTCTCCATTACTTGTACGTCTGTCTTCACAGCGTGGTTGCCAGTGGCCCAAGTACACTTATGCCCTTTTAAGCAGTGCACCGTGACTCGCCACCTTCTCATACGGTATACGGTGGCTGTGTGCACGTACGTCGTGCTGCGGCTGCTATGGCCTTCGCCACAGCCACCTTGGCATGGCTTGGTGTATATAAGGGTGAGCTTGGGTCGCTCTCATATTCACCAACTCATCCTCCTCTTCCACGTTGGGTGCCACCCTCCAACATCTTCGCCACCCACATCCACCTGCTCTACCGCAGTCGTCAACATGTTCTGCAGTATCAAAGTCTCATTCAAGGAGCCCAAGGAGTCCGCGGTACGTGACGCCAAGTTGTTGCCACTGAGGCTTCACTGGCAAACAAACCTGACACACCTTTGTTCAGCGCCCCTCGACCCCACCGCCAAAGGTCCGGGCTCCAAAGAGGCAACACGATGTTACCTATTACTACTACGACAAGTACGTTCATCCTCTTCTAGGCGCATGACACTCGTTAATAACTTGGTTTTGTTTTTGTTGCTCAGCGTGCCAGTGCCAGTGAATGCTACGTGGATTCACTACCAGCCTCGGCCCTCGCCGCCGCCACAGCGGTGGATAGTACCAGCCATCCAGTACGCGACACCTGTGCCTGTCGTACCGGCCTGGTATTACCCGTCGCCTCCGACGCATTGGCTCTACCAGACATACTAGTGATGTCTAGTACGTGCCGTGTTTGTACAGTGTTTATCCTCGTGCTCCACTGACATCCATTTTTCGATTTTGTCTTCCCCTTGATACGTTGATGAACTCTTCTTTTTTTGGACTGATACATACTAGTTCTCGCTCTCGTTCACATTCATTTCGCTGTCTTTTATTTGAATCTTGATGCCCATTTCACGATTACGATTGATCCTACTTTTTACCACTGTATCAATAGCTCTTCATGACCTTAACGCGATTCACTACAACATTCAAGTATACCACGCGCGGTACAATTAGTTTAGTCTAACAGTTGTTGTACAAGATTCGAAGCTCGGTCGGGTACCAGCTGCAATGCACCCATATTCCCTCTATACGGCCTGCACTCTTCGCGTTGATACATGATAGATTCAGAGAAGTGTGGGTGCTGGTTGTTGAGGTCGAAGACACGGAAAACGTGCTTGAACCCGCTCATCTCAGACCAGACAAGCAACGTCCCCGACAGTCCCACGCCGGCCCACGGAAATTATGTCCTAAGCCAAAGAGCTCCAGTGCGGGAAGTCGCGTGCACAACTCCCTCAGGCTGTTCCAAGTTCGCTTGTGAACTGTCGCTCCATGAAAAGTGGAGTTTGATACGGCGGAGATTCTCGGGCGGGTTGAGCGACACGATGCGCGTCTTCGTGAAACAGACGAGGATACAAGGATTCAGACTCTTGTGCGATCTTCACAGTGAGCGTTAAACCTTCAAGCGCAGAGCATCCCGAGAGACAACTGCGCATTGTGGAGATATACAGCTCTACAACTGTCGTCGCTCTCTTGTTAGCAAAGAAGAGGTTCAGCTCGATAGTGTTGTGACGTACGGGCTTTGTGGTCGTCCTTGTTCTTTGCACGCTCGCTTGGCCACCACCAGTACGACCAGAAGGCGATCGACAGCACTCCTTAACGTTGCTCGACACACGCGCGAGAGTTCACAGAGCCCATCGATATCCGCACAGGTTATGTATCGCATCTCGAGAGACGTGAAGTTGCGCACCGCGTCGTTCTCGCAGACGTACAGCGGGAAGAAGTAGACGGCATCTGCGCCCGATTGGCAGAGTGCGTTGTAGATTTAAAAGTCTGCCCACGCGGCCGCTTGCTGTTGAAGCTTCCTGGGCTACAGATCCTTCGTTCGGTAACTTGCCCTGTAGTTGCGTGATGTTGAGCTTCAAGTTCTCGAGGCGGGAGAACATTGCTAGGGCTGCTACGATGTTCGCACATCGAGCTTCATCGAAAGCTGCAAATCCCCAGTTAAGTTCATTATAATGAAGTTCCTCGAGGGCATGGTCTCTGTAGAGCTGTTGACCTGGGTTTTTGCTGTTGTAGATCTCCGCCCAGGTGTATGCTTAAGCGTCGAAGATGAGGCAGGTTCCCTAGAATGCTGTCCAACACATAGTCATCGAGTCTCAGCCTGGGTTGTTCTATGGTCTGAGTGAGGAGAGGTAGGTTGTGATCGGTGAAAACTACTCGGATGTACCCCACAATCGATGGTCTATCTGCGAGAAAGTGTACGTTTCTGATGCACGATTGCGAATCGTGATAAGGCAGCGTTGCGCCAACGGTGACAAACCAAGGTACATGGTTTCCAGGCCTTTTTCGTGTTCAAATCCATGTCTGGAGAATCGGGAAAAGCATTAAGAGATGCGATGATCTGGTACAAAGGTTCGTCATGTCATTGGACAGGCTCGGGTGTGATACGTGCCTGCTGCAATTTCGAGGGGAGGAGCGCGAGATGCTGTGTGGTCGACGGCTCTATGGACAGCGTACTGCACGCGATGACTGACGAGGACGGTTGTGAGTCGCTTTTGACAAGACACTTACAGTGAAGGAGAAGAGAGGGCTACTGGATTCTAAGATACTCTGATTTTCCCTAGAGAGTCCTTCTGAGTTGCTTACTAGTACTAAACGCGAAGTGGCGTGCTATGTGCCACTGGATGTTGGCTCGCACTAGCAGAATGAGCAAGCCGTGAGAAGCAATTCAAACAGGTATAGCCTCACCACTGGCCAAGTTGTATCTACAGGTAGCGTCGACGAGGTACGTCCGTGCATGTATGGTAGTAGTAGTAGAGAAAACTTGTTGAACCTGGTTCATCTGTTGTGTCACACTACGTATACTTATACTTAGTCACAGTCACAAACGTACACATGCTTTCAGGCTCATTGACTCTACTTAAGGCCGTTACGAAGTTAATGCTTCCATCTTGAGCTCTGCGTAACACTTTGCAACTCGTACACGGTATGCAGCATCGGCAAGGGTATGAACGCTGAGATGTCGACGACCAACAACGACGAACTACAGGAGGGTTTACTCTCCGGCACTCGCAAAGCTCTATTATCGCCGCGGAGGTCATCCCGGGTTTGCAGGGTCGTCGCCGTTGCTCTATGCAGTGTCGCGTTGCTAGCCTATCTCGCAAGGTCCTCACCCCCGTTCTCTGGTCCTACGGAGCAAATCCTGGACAGCTTGGTGCCGGAGACGCAAAGAAGGAGCTGGGCACAATACGCACCTTATTATTCAACAGCAGAGTACGAGCTTCCGCCCGCGGGGTGTGAAGTTACTCAGGCAAGTAACGATTTGACGTCTTACGTCTACACGAAGCTATAGATTATGTATAGGTCAACATCGTAAGTTCGGTGCAGGGCAGGGCCATAGCACATCGCTCATATCTCACAAGATTCAACGCCACGGAGCTCGATTCCCAACAGCAGGTGCTAGCGAGAGGATACTCACTGCGCTGAACAAAATCCAATCCGTGACAGCATTCACCTCTTCTCGACTGGATTTTCTGAAAACCTACAAGTACAACCTGGGCACAGATGATCTCGTGCAGTATGGTGCCAATGAGTGCGTTCTCCATTCTACCCAGTCTCACTCTGCTCAGACATGCATTCTTGATAGATCCTTTGAGTCTGGAAAGGAAATATTTCTTCGTTACTCAGAGCTTGTGAGCAGCGAAATGCTTCCCTTTGTGCGCGCCGATATCAGTCAGCGTGATATCGACTCTGCACTTAACTGGACGGCGGGTGCGCATGCTGACTTTGACTTTGATCGCCGAACACTGAGTGGATCACGTAGGATTCTCAGCTGCTAGTCAACATATGCTCAATCCAGTGCTGTCCGTGGTCATAGACGTCGCTACAGTACGTCCTGTCTGAAGAAACACCATCCAATCTACATTTACCTGAGTTCAGGGAAATGACACCCTCGATGGCTCCCAGTGTCCTGCGGCCGGTAGAGCCGACAAAGAAACCAATGAATGGTTGTCAACCTACGCTCCTTTGATCACAGCACAATTGAACGTCGATGCTCCCGGGGCCGGGCTCACTGACAAGGACACATACAACCTCATCAGCCTTTGTCCGTTTGAGACTCTCGCCACGCTGCAAAAGAGCCCTTGGTGCACGCTGTTTGAAGGAATACCTGGGGCTTTCGATGGCTTCGAATACCTCGGAGATTTGGACAAGTACTACAAGACTGGGTTGGTACTGTTAACTCACGGTTGCCAGCGATATGCTCATCTTCTCGTTCTTGACAGTTACGGACAGCGTCTAGGACCAGTACAAGGTGTCGGATACGTCAACGAGCTCATCGCTCGTCTCACAGAGTCTCCAGTACAAGACCACACACAGACTAATCATACTCTTGACGACTCACGCATCACGTTCCCGCTGAACCGCACACTTTACATCGACTTCTCACATGACAACCAAATGATCGCTATCTTTTCTGCCATGGGATTGTTCCGCCAACCTCGTCCGCTGAACCCCACCGAACCTGACCCAGCTAGGACATGGAGCGTCAGCGCGATGGTACCTTTTGCAGGACGGATGGCCGTTGAGAAACTGAGCTGTTCGAGCTCATCAGCTGCAGGGACGGAGGTGATGGTGAGAATCCTCGTGCAGGACCAAATTCAGCTGTTAGATTTCTGTGGCGCGGACGAAGATGGGTTATGCACGCTAGATGCTTTCGTGCGAAGTCAGGTGTATGCAAGGAATAACGGAGAGGGCGACTGGGAGGAATGCTTCAAGTGAATACAAGCCCACCGCTCTCCGTGCTCAGAGTGCAACGTTGTCCTGAGCTCATGGTATAAAATCCACAGTTTATGTACATAGGCATGCCAGTAGCAAGTATTTCACGGCCAGATTTAGTATTGATGAGCGGAGATAAATACTTTAGGACTCCGTTTAACGTACCGCCCATGACAGAACCCGCTGCGGATGTTTTGTTCCATTCCACCACAACTGCAGCAGACTCGAAGCCGCGAGGCTCGCCACGAACAGGACGCTTGTCGTCCGCCCTTGCGAGCGGGCTAAGGTCTGAGTATTCTACGCTCCCCTCGATAGGCTCTAGCAGGGCCCGGTCGCAAAGACCGAACGACATACCAGAAAACCCTCGGATGGCCTCACTGTCCCGAAGACCCAGCCGGTGAGGGCGCAGGCTGCTCGAGTTGAAAGGATGTCGCGGGAGTTGGGCGGGACAACACCCTCTACAGCTACGTACCTCCTCTTCTTCGTTATTCCCTCTTTATCAGCGTTACCTGCGTCTTTCATGGCGCGGACGGGAGCGTGGCGCCCTCTCGTGCTCACCAGTCGCCTTCGCCAGCGGTAATCTGCTGGTCAGATCGGTTGTACTATCTCAGAGCCTTAATCGGGCAGCCGTCGAACAACATGGAGGATAGCAGCAGACAACGGACGGGTGGGTGTGGCTTGGGCTTTTTGCCTGAGACGCGTCACTCGTACAGCGATGCACGCGCTCGTGGCCTCTGGCTTCGTTCGGCGTGTGTCCCGTTGTAGCTGTGCATCTGAAATGGTACGGGACGTCCCGTACGAGACGTGTGTGACGGACGTCGCACCACATCTACGAGATCACAACGAGCTTGACAAAGCCGTCGTGTACGAACGTCGGAGGTAGTTACCTCCTGATGTTTTCAAAGGCGACCGGTGGACTTGATCCCGGTTCGAATCATCCTTACCAGCTGTATGACCTACACTGGCTGGAACTGTAACTGGAAGTGTCGAGAGACCTTCTACTTCAACGTTTAACGCATGTTAACGTTCATACCAGAGCAACAGAACTCACGTTCCAATGCACCACAACTTGAAACTTTGACGATGATAACTGCCTTACATGATGCCAACGGCCCCCCCGTGCATACTACGCGGTGTGGACAGCCAGTGCACATATACGCGCATGTACAATCTTCAACGAAGCAACGAGACACACGAACCTGCAACTTAGACCCACAAAGAAACCTACTTGAACGACCGATCAACAACTGTCGCTTCACGCGACAGGAGTAACGCACGAGAAGATCGCGATGGGGATGAGCTGTGGTGCATATGCTGCTGACGTTGTTTTTGTTTCCCCGCCCTTTAGTTCACTTCGCGGCACGCCTTTTAATGTCGCTGGCTCCGTCTGTCGCACCTTCGTGGTGCTGATGGCGGGTGCTGGCGTGTTGGGCGTAACTCGATTCAGACTACTCCTTGTCTGCTGTACAAACCCAATTTTTGGAACTCCCCTTTGTCTCTTCGTGAGATCGATGCTTTGTTGTTTCGCCACGTCGGTGGTTATGGTATGCCTGTCACGTGTTGTGACTATAACATGTGTATCACTCCCAGTATTATTGAGCTAACTCATAAATTGGTTATGAGCTTCCCTTGCTTGATGAGCAGTCGTGCCACGTTTGCTCGATACGCATAGTATGGACAACGATGAACTTATTTTGCTTACGGGTGACTGCCATGGATAATTCAGTGTGATAATGGTCCTCTTCAATGCAACAAGTACTGCTTGCGTAGTCTCGTTCCCAAGACTCTTCCACCCTGGTCAGCAGTTCTCGCCACTGTGTGTAATCAGAGGACGTCCAGTTAAGAATTGGCAGAAATGTGAAGTAGGCTATGAGGGATCTCATTGTGCCCTGCGATGGCCAGGGGGATGTTCTTCCAAATCTAAGCTCAAATATGGTCATTCTCAAAGCAGGCTTCTGCTGTAATAACAATAAAAATGCACGTGTGTAATGTGGCTGACTGACAATATCACTTTTCCAGGAACACAGTTTTGGGATAAATTGGTGGGTTACTAACCGAGGGTTATTATCTGAGGTTAATGATGTGTTATCAACTGGATGGTTAGTGAAGGTCAGATTAATAACCATACAAGTACCCTCCCGCTGTCAGTGGTAAAATACATGCAGCCTGTAAAAATTGCTGAAGGTTGGGCTCGAACATGAATGCATGATCATACATAGCGGTCCATTCGTAATTCAGTATGAAACAATCTGTAGTCTTACAATGAGAGTTCTGATTGATGCTAAAACTTTGCTTTCACCTGTGCCACTGCATGCCACCCCTCGGACTAAGTTTATACCAAGCTTTGCATGCTTGGTGACCTATTGTCTTCCCTACCTGCCTTCATCCCTATCGGCAGACACCATCATAACTTTGAAGGATACACTCTGAACAACACTGACATCGACAACTACGGTGACAAGGGAGCACTGAATCATGCTATGAAGACAAAAGTACGGCAACAAACTGGGCAATAGATTTGTTGTGAGCAACTTGGTGGCAACCTTCACTTGCACGTGCTTCAGGATTTGCACTCCATTATACCCAAGCAATCTCAGCCAGTTGTTCAAAGGGACCCACCACGTATGCTATAGGAGTCTGACTGGACAATGTAGTGTATAAACCTGTATGAATTCAAATTTACTGATATAAGTTAATAACTGGGTACCAAATGTATATAAGTTATTGACCTTAATAATGTGTGAGAAGGTTGAGTCAAACAGGAAACAGAGGTTGGGCAACAACGGGTAAGACTGCTTCAGCTAGTGAAGCAGAATGAAGCAGGAAGTAAGAAGAGAAATCTTGTTTGATACTGAACTTGGGACTTCTACTGTACAAGTTGGGTACACTTATCAATGCTACAACTTAGAAATCTGTTAGAACTTGTGCATAGCAAAATGATGTGGGTCCATGTTCAGGAGTAGGGATTGGAATTGGATCAGAGTCAGGGCATGGGTGAAGCAGAAGGTACAAGGTATGGATGGATGGGACAACCAGATGACAGAAGTTGTGAAGGGTTCAGAACATTGTTGGAAGCATGCAATGAAGAGTGCATAAAGTGGTAGCAAGACAAGAATGGAGTAATTGGAAGTTTGGGCACAATACATGATCTGATCTGGATTGTAACACTATCTCCCCTTTAAAGGCCTAATTTTGCCAAGTCACAACTAGAGATCTCATGTGGACTTATATAAGGCTGGGGTTAGCTCTGGAACTCCAAAATGTTCTCTTCTCAACTACTCCTACCCACTACTTGTCCCAAAACTTCTTGAGATGTCCTTCCAAGGTGAGTATTGGATTTGTTTATTTGTATTGGCATTGGTTAATTTATTTTGTCCTAGACACAACATACACCAAAATAATGTAGACACATTTGGACATATGTGTTCTTTTGTGCTACAAATGGATTTGCTTACAGAAACCATTGTCAGTAAGCTATAAGATATACTGCTTGCAGTAGCTTGGCATCCAAGTACTTGGCCAAATCTAATTTGTAATACAGTGAATTACTTATTGTTGTGTTGGAGAATCAGCTAGAATAAGCACTCTGTTGGTGGCGTGTTTGGAGTGCACTCTGATTAATAGTCCAACTAAGAAAAATGATGGCAGGAAAAATCACCAATTAATCAGACCTGGAACCAGTAATAATCAACATACATGAAGGCTACATAGGTACATCAATAAGCAATCTTCTCACAGAGATTGTTGCTGGTAAGTTAATTTACATCCTAGAGGGACTACACTCATGCTGCTGGCTTTGCAGTGGCAAATCATCCAAAATCACACTGAGTTGGTGGGGTGTTTAGAGTGTGCTACAATCAGCAGGCTGATTAACTGAAATGATGCCAAAGTAAATGAAGCATGTATCAGACCTAGAATCACAAAAAAGGAGCCCACTCTGACCTGGGTGCAGTTTATGGTCAAGGATGCAATTTCTGGTCAATGGAGAAACACTCCACCTGATCTTTCCCCTTGACTGGTACCAGCCACTGCATAGATAGAACACAAAAAGAGACATAAATAGAAGGCTGTGCTTGTAAAAATCTTGTTCATTGAGAACTGTGCCAACATGTTTTGTTCTTCCATCACAGTTACCAGTTACAAATCTACTGTTGACTCAAGACTTTCCCTACACGTATCATGTTGATGTACTGCCTCTGCTCAGTGCTGTGCATGTGCTGTGTGTTGCATCAAGATATATAAACCCAGCTTGCCACCATTATTGTACCTCAGTGCACTTCTGTTGTCCTGATCTTTTCATATTTGCAGTGCTGGTCAGTGAGTGCATTGTTGTCTGTGTTGCACCTTGTATCACAGTATTGAAATAGTCCTTCACAGCTAGCTATCTAATCCCTTCTCAGATCACCTTCCAACGTCTTATTCTTCCTATACTGTCATGCGGGTCCCACTCTTTCTCATTTTCTCTCTTGTCACTGGTGCAATGCTTGTGGCAACTGTGTCTGCTATCCCATTCATCAGCAGAGGATCTCACAAACCAATCTCCTCCTCCAACACCTCTGATGATCCTGACTTGGAGATATTGTTCCCCAAGAAATTTGTGCGGTTGAGCCTTCCAGGTAACTTCTGAATCACATGTCTTCTACCCAGTTAAACTCATCAAAGCAATAGATCCAAAATCAATGGACATAATAAAAGGTCTTACACGTGAACAATATGATGAAGCACACAAAAAAGCCATGCAGCAAATAAGCTTGAAGGGTTTTGAAGCATACAAACTTCATGAGCCTGATGGGCATGGTGTAACAGATGCAGATTGGGCTATATGGGATAACCTGAGAGGCTTGGAATTCATGCCCTCGGGAAAGGCGCTTGGGTTATATAAGTGAGACTGTAGAAATGGGATTCAGATGTTATTTTCAAGAAAGAAAATCAAAGAAGGAGGCATAGGCTGCTGTGGGTGTGTCACAGATTATGCAGCTTGAGCCAGACAGGATTTCAGAGGGTAGTCTGTGTAACATGTGCCACAGGAACAAGAATTAGTGGCTCTTGTAAATTCTTGTGAGTTCAGCTATGCAATGTGTACACTGCATGGAGAATCAACATGCTATACTGTCATGCAGTTCTCAGCCTCTATATCAAAATGACATTAGATTGCTGATCAGATTGATGGAAAATGTGGTATGGATATAGATAATAAAATGATATAGTGTGTGAGTCCACCATTATTGGAGCCACACACAATGCAATTCTTGCACCTTATTGCATTGTGTTCCAATAGTTTCTGTCATGGAAAGACCACCTAGCCGTTATCTCTTGCATTTTACTTCTGCACCAACAATAGTCACTGCCCACATTTCAGATTAAGAATCAACCTTCTCTGATTCCTCATTTCAATGTCTAGTAGGAAGTTCAGGGGACACCCTTGCACAAGAACATGACACCAAAGATGATTGCCAGTCTCAGGAGGCTTCACAGCTGTCTGGACGGTTAACGACACTCTCTTTCTCATTGTGTCAGCACATACTACCACATTGGGACAAAAAACTCCCGACTGCACTTAAAACACCCTTCAGATTGTTCAAGCCTTGAGCTTTGCCAAAGGAGATAGAGTTCAATCAGGGGATGAGGTGGTGGTTGACAAACACCCTAATGAGCAAGTTCCATTTTGGTCATTGCCTAAGCAGGGCAGAGCAAACAGACTGATGAGGGTTTTTTGTCCAGAGTTGAGGGTTGATTCAAAGTTCTTTGGATTTTCCCCCATACAACTGACTGCCTATATACTATGAGCAATAATCTACACTTTTTCAGTTGGTAACATATGAAGAGGGTGAGGTAGCTACAAGTAGGTATTTGACAAGTACGAGCAACACGAGACTTGTACACTTACAAAGAGATAACAAGAGTAAAATGAAACAAAAGTGAGGTTGAGTGCCTAGTCTTGCTTGGCACAAGAGGGGAGTGACAAGAAAGTAGAAGGGAGTGGCAAACTAGCACAAACAGATAAAAAGATATAGCACGAGACAATACACAAGAGGAGACAATTCAATTTGAAGTGGTGGTATGGGATGCCACCTGGGATCCTGAGACACAAGGGCTCATAACTTGTTCCTTTTGAGCCTTCATAGTGTAAGGATCTAATGGGGAGCACTTGGTCCTTACATTCATGGTTGATAGGAGTTGGAGTGCTGTTTGCTGTAGTGTCAGAAGCAAGGTTGAGGCCTAAAAGAGAGGCAGGGGCAGGTGTTGCAGAGGTGTCATACACAACAAGAAGTGAAGAAAGAATGGCAGAGGAGAAGGCACATACTGAAGTGTACAACAACAAAAGTTCTGCAGAGGTGAGATGGGGAGTGAGGAAGACAAAAGGAGAGTGTGGATGAGATAAATCACAGAATGGGGAATACATGTATGTCGGCCAAGCTTCTGTGATACCATATGTTTCACAAGTTTTGTTTTCGGTGGTTGACCATTCTTGCAGACATGAAAGAACGTGAACTCTTCCTAGGTTGTGCACACAAGTTGTTCCTGTATTTGTCAATGTGGTTTTAATTCACAATGGCCATTGATCTGGAAAGCAATTGTGCAGCTTGCACAGCAAAAAAAATAGCTCCTAGTCCGGATAGCCCAAACCCAAGGACACAATAAATAACCATTATCAACCTAGAGTACCTTTGTTTGTGGTGTTGGTTGAGTCAATGATTGACAATGATTTTTCTAGAAGAGATGCTTACAGTGCAGAGGACAACGAGGTGCAATATCCTGCAGAGATTCGCAGGCTGTCTTGCATGCCGTGTCTTGAGACCTCTTGCAAGAATATAACAGTATATGTAGAGGTCCTAAGTAGAGGATGATGGTCGTCGAGCCTGAGCGTGACATGTGAATTCAGGGAGCGCCTTTTGTCCGGCCCCCAACGTCTGGGGAGACCTCAACTCTCCCTGCTCACCGCCTGACACTACCTTGGGGACGTGACAAGCAATGGACGACTCAGGCTCTCTACCACATCCTCTCGACACGCCCCCAATGTCTCGTGTCCCATCTTACATCCATTTTGCACCGCGGCGCGCAATCGCGTCGTTCGAGAACCTGGTCGCGCTTGCAAACTATGAAGAGAGACTACGAGAGGCTCGCAAGATCGTATGGAGAGACAGGGGGGAGAAGCCAGTCGAGCTTGACAGTCTGTGGGAGTGCTTTGAGCATGGTGGCCGAGGCGGCTTGAGTGCGTGGTGATGTTCTCCCCTCACTACCTCGAGAGACCAACGGCGTCGTTTGCAGGGGCAGGTACCTTGGCGTTCGCTATACGCTCAGGCGTGAACTTCATTCTGCTCATGACACGCATAAAACAGGTCCCTAGGTAAGCATGTCTTGTCCTTTCTGCATATCGTATCAACAGACTCCCCGCAGTTCATACCGGTTTGCAGTGATTCGCCAAGCACTGTTCGGATCGGACTCTGTTCGATTTGCTGCTATGCTAGGTACGTTCAGCTGCAGAGTCTGAGACGACCGTGTAACCTCACGCTTTTAGGCCTCTTCGTTTCCATCTACAAGTTCGTCCTTAACGCCTTGCCGACTCTCATTCCTGGGTCTCCACGACCTGCTGCACACGCGCACTCTCACTCCCGCTCACGAACAAAGTTTCGGGATCGATACCCTCGTGGTGCGGACGCACTCTTGAACGCATCTGCAAATCCGTTCGAGGAAGAAGAAGGCGACGTCGAGCTTGGACGGGGGCGACTTATATTGGACAGACGTGCAAGGCTGTCGCTAAGTACGCAAGAATATCAAAGGAAGAACACGAACAGGTGGTATTCAGTCATTGCAGGCGCAGTGGCTGGCGGTGCTGCTATCTTGTGCGAAAAGAATGGTCGCCGACTGACTATCGCGCAGCAGCTATTCGTTCGGTGAGTGACTACAGCACACGCCTTTCTGAATGCAAGGATAACACGTTCTAGAGGCTTGCAGGGCAGTTATAATGCATTCTCAACAAAGCACAACTTCAAAATCCCGCACGGCGACGTTATTGTGTTCTCCCTTTGGTAGGCTCCTCCCTCACAAACCGAAAAGTGACTGCTCAATAAGTTCGTGCAGCTGTGGACAAATTCTGTATGGATTCCTCTTGCGGCCAGATACCCTACCACGTGCATATGTTCATTGGTATGCGTCTCACTATCCGTCCTCGAGCTTCTCTCATGTCGTGTGGCAGGATCCAGGAAGCAGGCAAAATCCCAAAGGAATGTGTAGCCATGAACAGGGATTTAGTTCGAGACCACGTATTTAAATTATCGGATATAAATACCCTAATATCTCGCGCGGTATGTGCACAAGTCATGCACCTGCTAAAAAGAACTAACACGTCGCAGGATATTACCGCCGCTAATCACGCCGACCTGGTCGCTCGACGCACACTCGCACTAGCATCGGAACCTTCCTACGGCCCATACTTTGGCCCATGCTCCGCTGTGCACCCGTGGGAGAATTACTGTCGAAACGTGCCTGTTGAACGTTTTTGGAACGTGTTCAAGTGGATGGTGCCCATTTACGGTGCCTTACACTTGATACCGATGGTCTTATTGAAGAGGAAGACGGTCCTGCAGGACCCGGTGAAAATGCTTGTGCGCGCGGGTTGGGGAACTGCGAGGAGCTCAGCCTTCCTTGGGGTATTCGTTGTGATTTACCAATGTACGTGTCAGCCTGTGCTACTCTACATACTTGACCAACTGATTCTCTCTGCATACAGCGTTCTTCTGCTGGAAACACAATGTGTGGCTTACCTTGACGGCGCTCCGTTCACCTGCAACCAAATCGCTGCTCTCCAGCGCTGTCAAATACCTCCCTCAGCCTTTTGTCGACATGTTCCTATCCAAACCCTCATTTTGGCTGGGGGGTCTGCTGTGTGGCTTGTCTTTATTCGTGGAAGAAGCAAGAAGACGCCCTGAACTAGCTATGTACGTGCTACCGAAGGGCTTAGAAAGTGCCTGGGTCATGGCTCGTGGGAAGCGCCTGGTGCCGAGGACGGGGCAATATGGAGAGGCGCTGGTAAGTTTTTTTCTCGTGGAAAGCAGACGTCCACGAAATACTGATTCGATACGATTCAGCTCACTGCTGTGGGAATGGGGATGGTCATGGTATGTCTCTGACATGTCGGTTAGAGCAAGTGGTTTACTGATCATCAACTTTTTGTAGACTATTTACCAGAACGACCCGCAACACCTGTCTGGGCTTGTTCGACGGATATTGTATCAGTTTGTGGGTCCGAATTGAGCATAGGCCCTTTGGTTGCGAGTCTGTCTGGCTTGTCATGGTATACTCATAATCAAGCTCTGCGTCCCTTTAAGTACGTCCAGGTACATCTGACACTCTTCTTGTCCAAATAGCAAGCTGTATACATTTGATGACAGTTGTCAAAGAGTATTATTGGTAGCTGCTGTTTATGTTGTTCCTGGTTGTTGTTGGCTATTGGTGGCAAATACGACACAGGGCCGCCAACTACACCCCCACAATGTTGGAACTGAATGTTTCAGCTTGTGTTTCATGCGCCACAATCTTCTCATGACACTTGGTTGATGATAGGAGTACTTAGAGGCTATGAATCCGGATCATATATGTGGATTCCTGATTGTTTGGGACACATACCACCAACAGCACCCGCTGGATGTTGAAACATTGGTTGGAGTTTTGATTCAGGTTTCAAGCCACAGTGCTTTTGCACCACAATCTTCTCGTGACACGTGATGGGAGATAGGAGTGATTGGAGGCTATGAGTAAGAGTGCTGTTAATTCACTATAGTGTGCTGACAGCCCTTCAACCCACACCCGGGTTTATACACGAGATTGTACTGTTAGCTCAAGATAAAAGGGCAAAGGAAAAGGGGGTCAGCAGGTGGCACCCGGTGACCTTACAGCGTGAATATTGGTGTACAGAGATGAGCGCATGGAAATTTCATTCACAGAGATTACGGGATTGTCAGCCTGAACAAGGAGTTGCCTAATTGGGAGGTCACGTGCATGATCGGCAAGTTGGCGCAGAGGCGTGCAAGATAGCAATCGTACAACCTGAAAGGCGGTTCGAGTGATGTTGGTTTGCAACAAGGCCTGAAAATCTTATTAATCATGCATCATTCGAGAGCTCAACCTATACAATTTTTGTTATTCCCAGTTGTAACAGTAAGGTTACTACTCACCAGATAAGTTGTTAAACTTGAGGGGATAGAGTGAGATAGAGTGTGAGAGGTGTGGTGAGCGAAGTACTGGGGAGTACTGAGTAGTCCTTTATCAACAGAGTGGATAAGACTGAGGGGATATGCCCTCAGGAGTGCCTCTATATATACATGAAGAGGAGGACCCCAGGTACTACCCTAAGACCCCTAATACCTACATGAGTAAGTGAAGTAATCTACCTTACTAAGCATGCCCTATGCCCTAGTGGTGCCATCTCAATAATCAACCAATAGCAATTGTCCCCATGACCTGACCCCATGACCCAGTCCCAAGGCTAGACTTGTTCTAGCTTGTTCTAAGCCAAGGCTAGACTTTTCCAGAAGGTTCTAAGAACTATGACATCATCTAATGGAATGTTCTATACTATGACATCATAGTTCCAGCATGTTCCACAAGGTTCCAGAGAGTTCTATCATGTGATACACAGATAAGGCAAGGAGCGCATCAGTGCATCAGAGACAGGAGGCGCATCAGCGCATCAATTGATAGGCACTGAGAATAAGCAGAATAAGCGCCTGATAAGCGCCAGATAAGCACTGGATAAGCATCTAAATAAACGCTGGATAAGCGCTGGATAAGCGCCTGATAAGCGCTTAAATATTCCCAATAATACCGTTGCCTGGTAAGGCAAGTCTTGTAGAAACATTGAAAATCTGTGACACCAGTCCGTAATCAGTAAGTAGAGATAACAATAATGTTATACTGCAATAGTAGTCTATCAGGGTGCACTAACATAATTGCGGGGGCGGACAGGCTGACACGAACAGGTACCCAACATCATCGATGGCTACCCCTCCCCCCAGAAAGAAACCAAAAGCAAAGACTGCTTGCCGCCCCAAAACCCCGCCCACCCCCAGAGGCTTTATACATGTTAATGAAGCTGTTGCAAGCCGAGCTGAGCCTTACAAGTTACCACATGATTCGGCAACAATTTATACTGATCAACTCTTCCTTGATGACAGCCAGCGCGAAGCAGTTTTGCACATCTATGCGGGTGATCAACAATTTTGTCAAACATTTGATACCGGTAACAAGCACGGTCAACTTACCGCTCACGCGATTCTTGCTGCCAATCACCTTGACAATGGTGCCCTGGACAACTTCGGGAGTAAATGGAGCTGCAGGTGGTCAAGTAGTGAAGGTGCCGGAGAGAAGGTCACTCAGAGGCTTCTATATCAGTGGTGAGTACACAACCTCAACAATTCACGGACGGTTTCCTCAACCATAACCATAGCTCGTGTAGCTACAGTCACGCGGCTTGCAGCTCGAGCAAGTGCAGTAACCCTGTCAACTTCACAGGATGTTTAGTGCACTGCGAGATTGTGTATCAAGTAAACAGTCATCAAATTATTGCAATTTGTGGGCACTTGGAGCACAACGACAAGTGCCTTACTAGTGCATTCACACGGCCGCCCGTATTTCCGGTACATCCATCCGTCTATAAACATGCACTATAACTCCTCAAGACCGGTGTCACTCTCGCTGATGTCAAGAAGATGAATCAACAAATGTTTGCAGAGCATCAGTACATGGGCATGCCACAAGATTTGGCAAACTCACAATATTGGTGGCTTCTTTCCCATAAAGACAACCGTTCCCTCTACCAACAATTCCATTGTCTTCAGGGAATCAAAATCTCGGAGAAAGATCACATTAATCTGCATGAGTGGCTCGACACAGACTCACCGCAGTTTGTCAGACCCTTCACAATGCCATACATCACTATTCGCCGAGAACTGCTGAGGGAGAGCATCTTGAAGTCTGTATCTCAACACCAGAGATGAACAACGCTGCATGGAAGTACGGACATCACTCACAGGTACTTCTCAATGGAACGTTTGGAATCAGTGACAAAAAGATGCTTCTTTTTATTGTGATGGGTGTGGACGAAGCAAACCGAGGAGTTGCTCTTGCGTTCTTCCTGTTTTCTGCCCCGAGCGGAAATCAAAACACTGCTGCTGGCTATGACACAAACATTTTTAAAAGGTGTTAGAGCGGTGGCGGCTGTCATTGGGAAGACGGGATGGAGAAGACTTCAACGTCTGGGTAGCAATCACTGACACAGACCTTACGGAGCGCAGGGCACTTCTTCAAGTTTTCCCCCACATAGTCCTCCTGATTTGCAAATTTCACTTGCGGCAGTCCTGGAAGAACCACAGAAATAGATCGCTGAAAGGGACCTCAACCAACCATTGCAATCTCAAGTGCTGTCTTTGTCAAGTTGAACACCTACTTCTTGAGACAGAAGATTTTATGAGTGCGAAGTCTATTGTGACTGAAGAGAAGAGGGTAATACTTGTGTTGCAGGGTGCGGGGGAATGCAACAAAGGTGCCTCGGCAGGCGCAGTAGAGCATCTTGATTACCTTGACTCTTATTGGCTACGCAAAGCTCTGTGGGTGAGCTGGTTGAAGGTTGGACGTCTTCGCATGGCGATACTTCTCAAGCGCCCCATTAACGGGATCATACCTACAACAAATCACCTCAAGTCATTCAATGGAATATTGAAGCAGAAACAATTACGTCGGTGGCAAAATAATGGGCGACAGCTTTGAATTGACATCCTGGTCCATGTTCTTGTGCTGCATGCCCTTCCTTCTATCTTTCAGCAGTGGCGTCTTGAAGACTCGGAATCAGCATGGCAGGATGCGTTGCTGAGAAAACTTCCAGGTGGTGTTATGATCCTTGATTTGTGCAGTCACTCTTTTCTTCCTTCTGTACTGGCTGTGTATTGGGCTAACACTAACGAGAGAGATGTGGGGGCTGCCGCGCTGGTTGGAAACTGTCATATAGGTGTGCCAACCCTGAATAACGAAGGAGCTTACACCTTCGAGTGCTTCTTGGCTCTTGCAACAGAGTTTGACCTGTCACCGATCAAGTATACTATTGTTTTCCATCTAGCAGGCATGGTAACCTGTACTTGTCTGGACTTTTTTGGGCGAGGTCGTGTCTGCAAGCATATTTGTGCTGCTGCGGTACAGACAGAGTTGCTTTGGAGACAAGACCTTCAGCTTTCTTACTTGTGGTTATGGGTGCCAAACTCTGAGGAAGAGGCATACCTTCTGTAGTCTTGCAGCCCCGTGCTCAAGCCCTTCCAATAGAAGCAGCAGCTCCCCCGATATTTGTGTTGGATCCCGTCACACAAGCTTTGATCGCAATCAATGATTTCCTTTGTGAAGGTGCTGACTCCAAAAATCCTCAACTGGGGTCTGAGCAACTGGAAGGGCATGACTCGAATGCCATTGGAAGGAGGATTACAGATGAACTCACCTTGGATGACACATCTGATCTTGCTGGCAGTGAGCACTCTGGGTTTGTGACACCAGGTCCGGACAATGACAACGCTGACAATGCCAATGACGATACCCTATCAGCACGAGGCCCTCGACCCAACCTGGACTTTAAAGAGCTGCAGCAAACCAATCAGCAAGCGCTGAATAAACAGACTATTTCACGCACCCTTCATGACCTCGAGAAGATGGCTCCTCGCCTGGACCAGATGGCAGAATGGCTATGCAATGCTCACCTTGCACAACATCTCAGTGCAGACATCTTCCGAGCAAAGAAAGTACAATCCGTTTTGAACAGGCTCACCTGCCAGCTCGACCGGTAGAACACTCACAACCACCCTGGACACAAAAGGGGCCAGGCACAAGCACACCAGACCTCTTAGAGGTGATCACGTGAGCAAGTTGTGTGGAGTTGTGTGTGTAAAGTGTGCAAGTGGGTCAAAGAGTCCTAAACTTTGCTAAAGGTAACAAGAAAGTTATTGCAAGTAGCGACAAGTGTAGCCAGGAGGCTTTTTATGAGTAGCGCGAGTGGACGAGCTTCACGTAAAGCGAGAAGATAGACAAAGGACACAAATGCAAACGCAGGTGCAAGACGAGAAAGGAACGCAGTAAACGCGGATGCTACAAAAGTAAAGCTTGAATAAACATGACACAGTGAAAGAAAGAACGCAACACAGTAACTAAATAAAGAATGCAGTATATAACGCAACGCAACAAGACTCTTCTTTCTCTGAGACACCTACTGATTAGGAACAGGAATTCTTCCCACGACGTACTCGGACTCTCTGTGTTGGCAAATCACAGCAAACGTGCAGGGGTGGGTAGCGCAAGCACGAACCACAAGATGCGCGACGTGGGGCAGTAGCATCTCGATGACGTTGACCTTGCACTTGGGGTTGTATGGGCGGTCGTAAGAGCGGGTGCTCAAGTCACAGTCGAGGTGTGGATCAATGGCGTAGATGCGAGGTTCACAGTTCTTGCAAGGCTGCAGCAGCAGGACTGGGCCCGGAGGGTTTTGAATGAGGAAGTTGTTGAGGTCCTCGTATAGCTCAAACAGAAGTGGTATCAACCTCATTTGTTTGTGGGACAAGCAATAGTGTGGTGCGGCGGGTTGTTGTAGTCTATCTCGGAGTCTTGGTAGGACTTGAGTTTGGACTCGTCGTCTTGCTGGGGCTCGGGTGTAGGGGAACTCGACAAGACAGTGATGGGCAAGTTTGGCGAGTTATAGAAAATGCGAGGTGGGTTTGCGGGGAGGTCTGCTGCTCTTTCAGGGCATTGCACGGGTTCTTGTGGACCACAGTAGTGGCATAGGTGGTTAACAGCAGGTTCAAACACTGATCTCGACGCTGGCATAAACGAGACAATGTTTTTTGGGGCTGAATAAGATGGTTGAGATATACGGGAACGCAGGATGAGAATGCAGTGAGAATGCAGTGAGAACGCAGTGACACTAGCCTCAGACGCGAGCGAGCTAGTGCAAATGAGAAGTGGGAAGGTTTTTAGGTGGTAACTTGGGGGGTTGTTGTTAAGAACTGATACGGGATCGGTGTTGTCGCAAAGTCCGATGCTGCTAATCGGGTCGGCGATCGGAGTAGGCGACAGGGGGAGCTGTAAGAGTCAATCGGCTTCAACTAAGTAAGTTGCGCCTCTCGTGAATCCTCGGTGACTCGGATTTGGACTTAGCAAGATCAAGGGTTCGGCCTCGGAGACTCGGGGTCGGCGAAGACGATGTTGGAGGAAGAGTTTCAGAACAGAAGTCGGGCAGCGACGAGTAAGACGACTTCAGCAAGTGAAGTCGAATGAAGAGGTAGGAATAGGATGGGGATCTTATTCGATATTCGAACTTAAACTTCTACTGTACAATTGAGTCTGGTTATATAGTACTAGAAGTTGTAAGTCCGATAAGGCATGCGTGTATGGTCCGAGACAAGAGAGGATTAGATCAGGCGAATAATCGGAGTCGGAGGAAATACGGAGAAAAAGTACAAAGGGATATCTACAACTGATGAAACCGGTGATAGCGAGCACAAGGTAAATCGGAGGAACATCGGTGTTGGACCGTGTGACGAGTTGAGGATGTGGCTGTGCGAGGATAAGGATGTCGGATGTCCGGTGCCGATCACGTGATCGGATCGGATCGTAATAGTACCTTCCCCTTAAGGCCCGAACCCCTGAGGGCAATGCTTCTCCCGTCTTGATGATCGGAGATAGCGATAGGTGTATAAAAACCAAGGACTGACTGACGATGTGGATTTTGACACTTTTCACCCCAACTCCCACTACCCAACAAAACAACTTGCGCATTATCGGAAATGTCTGCCCCTGCTGGTAAGTCATAATCGGAATCGGCTTTATTCGCTGACTTCATTTCTGTTGTCAGAAACTACTGCCCAGAGAGTCGAGCGTCTTCGTCGGCAACGCGAGGAGGCTCAACAGCGATTCGCCGCGGAGCAACAGCGATTGCAGGACGAGGAGGCCGAACTGGAGGCGGAGATGGCGCAAGAGATAGCGAGAGAGGCTGAGGAGAAGGAGAAGGAGAAGGAGAAGGAGGCCCAGAGGGTTGCTCAGGCCAAGGCCGATCGGCTGGCCGAGCAGCAGGCTCGGGATGCGGCTGAGGCGAAGAAAGTGGCAGAGGCAGCAAAGGGGAAGTCGAAGGCTAAGCCCAAGCAGAAGGCAGCGTCAGTCGCGTCGGGATCGGGGGCCGACCCTATGGTCGCGGTGACGGAGGCCGCAAAGGCGGTCACCCTGGGAAAGCAGAAAGGAAAGGCAAAGGCAAAATCGGCGCCGACCATCGCGGACTCGGACCTGTCGGGCGAGGAGAAAGATGGGGGTGATGTGGAGATGGTTGATGCCTCCATCCCAGAGGGCATGGCGGTCGGAAACGACTGCGATCGGTGCGCCAGGATCGGCGCCCAGTGCCTGTGGAAGGTGAACGGTCGGGGGTCCTCGTGCGCGAAGTGCTTCAAGGACAAGCAGAAGTGCGAGATGGGTGGAGTGAAGGTGAAGACGGTGGGGCAGCTGTCTGAGGCGCCATCGGGGTCGGCGAATCGGCTCGTCGCACCCCCGATCGCGAAGGCGGCGTCAGGGAACTCCGAGGCCTCGTCGTCGAAGAAGAGGAAGGGGTCCGAGGCGAGTAGCCGGCCGACTAAGATGAAGAAGTACGAGGCGAAGGTCTTTTTGCACAAGGGCAAGAAACATCGGGAGTTGGTGGAGCACGCCGATGAGCCTGAGTTGTCCGAGGCGACCGATTCGGAGTCCGAGCTCAGGGAGCTCAACCGTAACGTCGAGGTACTCCAGGACCTTGTCCGGGAGTTAATCGACGTGACTCGGAGGAACTTTGTCCTCTGGCAGGAGTGGATGGGGCAGGAGGATGGGTCGGACTCGGAAATCTCGGTCGTTGAGGGGAAGAAGAAGGCAAAGAAGTAGATAATACTTTCTTTGTATTTGTTGTAAAATATAGTTTTCTTTTTCTTGTTGTCTTGAAGTGTGAGAGCGAATCGGACTCGGAGAAATTCGGAGATAAAAATAAGATGGGATATGTTGAACAAATGAATTACAATGATAAAGGACCAGGCTTCTTTGGGTATCGCAAGTGGAACTCGGCAACGGCTTCGGGGCTCGGTCAAGTTTGGTTGCGAGTACCCAAGATGTTTCTTCATTGGTTCCTTCGTAACCCGACCACCGAACTAGGTAGAGGATTGGACAAGCTCGGCGTCGGCGGTCAAGTTTCGAGTCGAGGACTTCTGCGATCTCATACTCGATTTCGCCGTCAATCTCAATCGGAGGTGGTGGGGAAGGAACACGATTCGGGATTTCGCTAGGAGTGTATGGTTCGAGCATGGAAACATGGTAAACGGGGTGAACGGCTCGCATAGCATCGGGAAGTCGGAGGGTAAAGGATTGCGGTCCTACGCGTCCTATGATTTCGAATGGCCGAAGTATTTCTCGGTAAGCTTCTTGGACGGACGAGTGGTATTGAAGTACTTGGCTTTAACGAAAACCCGATCACCGATGTCCCAGGTTGGCGGTGGTGTACGAACGGCATTGGCGGGACCTTGGTATCGGAGTTGGGCTTCGCGCATATTA
>JABYQR010000361.1:0-43467 GCA_022592445.1 Cytidiella melzeri
TGACAAGCCTCATTTTACTCGGTGACAACTTCCTGAAAAGGATTTAATGTGTGAAAACAACTCTGACAAGAGTTCAATGTGTGAAAAGTGGTGTTTCTCTTCTTCTTATACTAGAAATAGTATTTCGCTTATCCTTTGCTAACTAAGAAATTAGAAGCAATGGCCTCTCAATCTAACGCCGGATCCAGCGCTGCCCCCGCTGCCAACCTTACCCACTCCGTTCCTTTCGGCAAAATCACGCCAATTGTTTACAACCCTTCAGTTGAGAACTTTGAACAGCACATCTTCCACAACCTCACCATAGCCCAAAGGGCTTTTAATCGCGCGGTTGAAGGAGAAGCAACAACTGCTATTGTTCACAATATGATGAATCAAATGGTTCTCATCTGGAACAATCAGTTGTCATTGCTGGAGGATAACCTCCAGGAATATGTGGATAAGGTCGCTCAAGACCTATATTCGCAGTCCACTGCAGACACGCAAGTCCAGCGGATGAACCCTGACCTGAATATGGTCAAAACAACGATCACTAATGTGGTCAACCAGATCAATCAGCTTCCCTTGTCTCAAGGACAAGGAGGATCCTTACGCCAGCCTAAGATTGGCAAACCCCCGGAGTTCAACGGTACCGGTGGCAAGGTCAAGTTCAACAAGTGGTTGAACAAGATCTCTCTGTGACTTGTCCACAAGAACGTTGATACAGACAGGCAACGTATTGCCGTCGCAATGAACAAGCTCTCAGGCGCGGCGGCTCAATACATGGAGCCATGGATCAAGAAGCTCACGAAGGGTCAGAGGATTGGAACGTGGGAAGAGTTTGAGAATGAGCTCATGGTACAGTACGGACAACGGGACAACAAGGAGGGTGCTCAAAAGGAGCTCAATGCCTTGTTCAACAATACGGATCTGGCGCACAAGAACTTCGTCAAGTACGTGGAACGCTTCCATACGCTTGGCAGGCTAATAGATGAAAATCAAATTCTGACTACTTGGCCCCAATTCCTCAACCTCTTGCTCGACATTCACAAGAAGGTCTATCCGGAGAAAGCGCAGGGCCAGATCTTTGCAAAGGAAAAGGATACGTCCACTCCTATGAAGGTGGACTCTGCGGACAAAAAGAAGAAGCAGAATGACAAGCAGAACAAGGGCAAGGGCAAAGAGGTGAACTCGACTGAAAAGTTGGAAAAGTTCTGCCACATCCATAAGTCAAAAGGACATAACACAGATGAGTGCAACCTCAATGGCCTAAAGAAGAAGCCCGATGACAAGAAGAAGGAAGTGAAGAAGGATGGCAAGTCTTCGGCGCTGAAGAAGATTTGGGCAGCAGATGCCGAGGACTCAGGAATGAACAGCGGGGCAGATACCCCAAAGCCTCGTCGTCTGAAACAAAAAATGTTAATACCGCGCTCCTAGAGTTGGCGGCTCATATTGAGGAGGTTTCAATGGAAGATGATGAACCTTCGACTCCTCACCCATCCCCTGACAAGGGTAAAGGGAAAAAGCCAACCAAGGGCAAGGATTTTTTCCGAAGTGTCATGTGACTCCCTGCGAACATGAACGCTTAGGCCCTGATACCCTCGATCTTTGTACCGTAGATACTGTCAAAAATGTAGCGCGTTCAAAGAATTCATTTTTTCTACCAGTTACAATTTGGGTATATGGAAAGAAAGTGCACGTCGAAGCTCTGGTAGATTCAGGAGCCACAACCACGTTCATCAGTAAGTCAGTGGTTGAAAGTAACAATCTGGTAACAAATCAACTGGCATCACCGTTTAACGTCATCAACGTCGACGGTACTCCCAATAAAGATGGTCAAATCACTCACTCAGTACGTGCATACCTAGAAATAGGTTCGCACAGAGCAAGACAACACATGCTCGTTACTGATCTCGGTAGTAAACAAATGATTATCGGGATGACCTTCTTACGCCGCCACAATCCGGAGATAGATTGGGCAAATGGCGAGTGGAGATTTACCAGATGTCCTGAACTCTGTGCCCCAAGAGCTCGTAAAAACATCACTGTAACTCAAGAAGAGATCATAACTTGAGTTACCTAAGGGACGTTTGGTGTCAGACAACCTGGACGGAATAGGAAGTGTGACCCGGACAACCCTCACATCCCTGGATCGACTTAGACAATCCAGAAGACCAAGAAATAGCAGAAATAATCGCTGAACTTTCTGGAAAGGAAGATGAGGGCTTTGAAGACAGCTTTGACAAACAAGAATCTGTCAATTGGAAGCCATTAGTACCAAAATATTATGGGAATTTGGTGACGTCTTTTCAAAGAAAAAGTCAGAACACATGCCGTTACGCAAACCGTACGATCACGCATCAATTTGAGGAAGGTGCCTCCATTCCCAAAGCGGCTAAACTATACCCGCTGTCTCCAATGGAAAAGAATTCTCTAGATCAATGGATTGAAGAGGAACTCGAAAAGGTTACATCCGTAAATCAAAAAGTCCGATTGCAGCACCTGTGTTCTTGTCAAGAAGAAAGATGGCTCGTTGCGCCTTGTGCAAGACTACCAAAAACTGAACAACATCACGGTGAAAAACGGTACCCCATACCTCGCATCAACGATTTAATCAATTTGTTAAGCAAGGCTAAGGTCTTCTCAAAGATTGATCTTAGATGGGGATACAATAATGTTCGCATCCGAAAGGGTGACGAATGGAAGACGGCGTTCATCACACACCGTGGCCTTTTCGAAGCCAAGGTGATGTATTTTGGTTTCAGCAATGCACCTGCAACGTTCCAAGCCATGATGAATGAAATTCTGAGTGATTTGATCTTAGAAGGACATGTCATGGTGTATCTCGACGACATCCTCATCTTCACTGAAGACAAGAAGGAAAACCGTTGCATCACACAGGAAGTGCTCAAGCGTCTACGCGAGAACGATCTATTTGCCAAACCGGAAAAATGCTTTTTTGAAAAAGATCGCATTGAGTACCTAGGCATGATCATTTCTCACGGACACATCGAGATGGATCCAGCCAAACTCACCAGAGTTACTGAGTGGCCGCGACCTGAAAAGGTTAAGCAAGTCCAAGCCTTCTTAGGCTTCGCCAACTTCTATCGGTGTTTATCAAGGACTTTGCTAAACATGCAAAACCGCTCACTATTCTGACAAAGAAGGATCAATCCTGGATCTGGAAAGATGCTGAGGAACAGGCCTTCCAAAGTCTGAAACAGGCTTTCTACGTCAGCACCCATCCTGAGGATACCAGATGACAAAAACCCTTTCCGTCTGGATACAGACACTAGCGACTTCGCTACAGGAGCGGTACTATCACAACTGGATCCAGCTGACAAGCTGTGGCATCCAGTAGCCTTCTACTCTCAATCACTCAATGTCCATGAATGTAACTATGAGATATACAATAAAGAGTTGTTGGCTATTATCCGCGCCCTGGAAGAGTATTGTCAACATCTGGAGGGACATCCGATTACCGTAGAAATATGGTCGGATCACCAAAACCTGACATATTTCAGGAATGCCCAGAAGCTGACTCGGAGACAAGCGCGATGGGCGTTATACCTCACGCGATTCAATTTTGTGCTCCGGCACAAACCCAGAAAGACCATGCTTACCGCAGATCCTCTGTCCAGGAGGCCAGATCATGAAGAGGGGGTAAATTCCGATAATGAGGACAAAATTCTCCTTAAAGCCGAGTTTTTTGCCATCTCTGCTATCAAAAACTCTCATGACTTGCCTATCAACGACAATGAAATCCTAAGACGGGTCAAGGAAGCACTCATGAACGACGAAGTTACCAAGGACTATCAGCAGATACTTAACTCTGGTCCTAGGGAGTTCAAGAAATCACTAGAGGAATGGAATTTTGAGAACGGATTACTCCTTTACCGTGGAAAAGTATACATCCCCAAAGATCAGAAATTAGATCTGAGACACAAAATTATCCAGATGCATCATGGACATCCTGGCAGATGGAAAACGTACGAACTGATCTCGAGAAACTACTGGTGGCCAGGTTTAACCACTGATGTCAAGAAATATGTGACAGGCTGTGACAAATGTCAGCGTATGAAGACTCGTCCGCAACAGCCTTACGGACCACTCATCCCTAATCCGGTTCCGGCCAAACCATGGGATATCATGTCGTCGACTTGATTACTCAGTTACCGGAGTCTGATGGCTTTAATGCGTAGTTGTAGACCACCTTACTAAAAGGGCGCACTTCTTTCCTATTGTAAACAAGTTCTCGGCAAAAGATCTTGCAGCTCTACTCTATGAGAGAGTCTGGACCCTTCACGGGTTACCTTTGCAAATCATTTCCAACCAAGGTCCACAATTTGCAGCAGATTTATTCCAGGAATGGTGTAAAATTCTAGGGATAGAATCTACGATGACCACCACATATCATCCGCAAACTGATGGTCAAACTGAACGGGTTAATCAAATGCTCGAACAGTACCTGCGTTGTTACGTCGATCAACTACATGACAACTGGGCTAGACTGCTCAGCTCGGCTGAGTTTACGTACAACAATGCAGTGCATGAGGGAACTAAGCACTTGCCTTTCTACCTCGAATACAGCAGACATCCTAGAGCTGGTCCAACACTCACTAAGGACCTGAAAAGGTCTGACATGAATGACATCATGTGGAACTGCTTGCAAGCTCAAGAGCATGCTAAAACAGCGTTACAACTTGCAGCTGAATGCATGAAATGGTACTATGACAAGCACATTCAGAAGGTCCCCTTCAACAAAGGTGATCAGGTCATGTTAGATCTGAGAAACTATCAAAAATCTGGACATAAGCTGTCAGCCAAGTACTATGGCCCATTCAAGATTGCTGAAAAGCTTTCGCCGGTCACATTCAGACTGGAATGGCCTGAACGTTCACCAAGGATATATCCTGTATTCCATGCAAACAAGTGGGTACCGTACAATGAACCTGAATTCGAAGGCCAAAAGCTGGAGATGCCTCTGCCAGATATCATTGACGGAGAAGAAGAATACGAAGTCGAGAAGATTCTCAAGTCAAGACATACAGGTTGTGCCAAAAAGCTTCAGTATTACATGCGCTGAAAAGGCTACGGACTGAACAACGACACATGGGAACCTGTAGAAAACATCACGCACGCTCAAGAAGCAATCAAGAAATTCTACGACAATCATCCCCGAGCTATCCGCTCAGCTACAATCTACTGTGTATAAGTTACAAACAACACACCAAGGATCATCCATGATCCAATGACGCAACCGAGGAGGGTAAAGACTAGACTAACATCAGCCAATGAGGTGATAACCCCGTCAGGGACATCGGTAAAAGCCGCTAGAGTCACTCGGAACTGCTTAGGTGTCACGAGCATGCACACTTTTTCCTTTCTTTTCCTTCTATTTTCCTTATCTTATCTTATTGATTTCCTTATCTTATCTTATCTTATCAATGGCACATGACTACTGCATGTGATAAAGTACATGTGACAGACTGGTCACATGATCATAGAAGGTGCTGGAACATTGTGGAACATTGTAGAACATCACACCATAGCACACCATACGTTCCCACGGCAGTGTTAGGAGTACAGAGCCGGTACCAGGGGTCCTTGTCTGAGATGTATATAAATCCATCCTGTAGCTCCCTAAAGACCTCAGATTCTACCTCCTGGTCTTTAGGTGACGTTTACCTTGTACCTAGTCCACCACTGTACTAATATACCTGGTCTTTAGCTCATTGTTGGCTGATCCCTTGTCGTTGGGTCCTCACTCCTCATCATCATCCTTTCCCTCGTTGTCATCATCCACGCGAGTTCGCTCGTCGTTCCTCCATCCCTGTCCTCACTTCCTTGCTCTTTATAGAGTTTGATTGTGCTCTTGAAATTAGGTACAATCTCCTTACACTTGCCTGGACGTCGCGCAATTGCACGCATCCTTTTCCCCAAAAGTTTTAAAAAGTTTAGTCCCCCCGGTTTACCAGTACGTTGTATTGGCCCGGACCTTTGACCTTACATCTCACTTTGTGGTTGTAGTGCCTAAGGACATACGCATTTGTCACTGCGTACCCAGGTCCTTCTTTGAAGCTCGCCAAGAACTACATGAGCGAGGTCGTCCTCACCTCTATACAGAGAAAGACCTTGAAGCTATTGTCTCCTACGTCTCACATCGTTCCCACTATCACCCTCTCGGCACCAGATTCCCAGCCTTCGACCACAAAAAGTTTGCTCGTGACAACAAGTTTATCGAAACGTGAACGCACAGAACGCGCACAAACACTCTCCAACTGCATTGAGAAACCATCTCTCAAGGATTGCATCACTTGAGCACCTGCACCCCCTCGACTGGACACACAAAAACCTGTGACGCTCAACTTCCACAAATTCTCAATCAAGGATCAAGTCGGCATCCTCAAGCCAAAGATTGAAGCCACCACCAGACGCCTCAAGATCCTCATTGAACTTACCCGTGACCGCAACGACTCACAGGTTAGATCAGTCCTGTTACTCAACAACAAACTTCTGTACCTCACAGAACACACAGAGGAAGTACTCTCCACGCGCATGCCTGCCCAGCTCAAAGCACTGAACTGGGGCTTGTAGTCAGTAGGACAAATCAATTTCACACAATTGCGCAAGAGGTTGACGGAGGTTACGGGTCGAGTTGCATTTGTAGCAGACGGAGGATACATTGAGAAACTCCCACTGTAATACATAGTCATCATTGAGTGCGATAATCTATTCCACGTCTTTGATCCCAACGATCTCCAGGATTGTCACAATAACGAAGAGGATCACGTGTATATCAAGGTCTGTGAACGGCAGCCGTGTCCAAATTGAAGTCAAAAGTTTGTAGTATCTCGTCACTTCAGAGAAGGACAACGATACTCGGGTTACGTACCCTGCAATAACAGTCAAATACCATTGATTGTCAAAGTTCCTGGAGAGGTTGAAGTTCCAGAAACCAGTTTAGTCACACCAGTTTTACCCGAAATTTCCACTGCCGTCCCTGTTATCCCTGAAACCATACCGGAAATCTCACCGGTAGCTACCGAATCACCCACAGTCGCTCCCACCAATCCCGCACCTGTCACAATGACAACACCAGCAGTTGACCCCGCCCTGGTTGCAGCCATTGTAGCTGCAGTTGCGCAAGCAATGCCCAGACCGCAGGTTACGGTCAATAACAATGACTTCAAGCCCGATAGATACAAGGGCAAACATGGTCGCGACCTGGAACGGTTTCTGTCCCAGTGCGAGGCTTACTGGGTGACTGCCAGCATCACTGATGAGAAAACCAAGGTCCTGACGACCATCTACCGTCTATCGGAGAAAGCTGCCCAATGGGCAATACCCGTCACAGATCACATGGCTGACAACAACGGTGACTTGCCGGCCAATCTTGACACGTGGGCCAAGTTAAAAACCGAACTCAAAAAGTACTTCGGTGATGCAACGCCCGAAGATACTGCTATCCGAGAGTTGGAGAAGCTCTGTGGAGCTGAGAAGAAGGAGAAGAACGCGCGTGATGTAGGAACTTATGTCATCAATTTCCAATCCTACGTAGGTCTTATCAATGGGTTGAGCAACAAGGACAAGGAGATCCAATTCATCAAGGGTCTCCCTGAGTTTATCTATGGACGACTGGCAACAGCCAAAGCACCTCCAGCCAATTACCAAGGCTGGATTGATAGATCCCTGAAGATGGCGGCGGCATATGCCCGCATCAGGAAAACAACGGAGAAGAAAGTTCCGTCTGTCCCCTCGCCAACTACGCCCAGACCCACCCAGTCTCAGCCCAGGTTTACTCCGGCTCCCTGCCCTTCCAATGGTCCAGTTCCCATGGAGGTTGACGCCTCCAAAATGCAACAAGGCCGGCAGTGTCACAACTGCCAAGAGATTACCACCGACCCCAGTCACATTGCACGCACGTGCACCAAACCAGCAGTTCCATGTCCACCACCTCGAGGGACTCGTGTGGCTGCTACCAATGGGGAGGTATCTTCTTCTCAGGCCGAAGAAAAGAAGCCTGAGAAGGAAGAAGCGTCGAGCTTGTCGGGAGTATCAGAATTGACACTCAATGCCGTGCTAGGAGAACTGGAGAAGTTGAGGGTGGAGAACGCCGACCTCAAAAAGAGATTAGAGGAGGGTTCTTGATTCAGGCCGTGATTCGAGCTGCGCAAGCACGCGCCCCACGTTTACCATGTACTAAAAGATTTTCCATACTCGCATCTGATGTACTAGAGACTGGTTCTGAATCCGAACACTTTCATGTACCTATCACAGTCTCAGGAGTGCGGAGATCTAAATAAGTCGCAGCTATGATTGATAGTGGAGCCTCAACACTATTCATTCATGAACGGTTTGTTCGAGAGCATCGTATTAGGACCCAGAAGTTGAAACAACCCATTCTGGTGTACAACATAGACGGGACCCCAAATTGAGATGGGGCTATTGATGAGGTTGCCATTCTCAATATGAGGATAGGAGACCAGAGGAAAGGACCATTTTCACGGTCACTGATATTGGGCCGGAAGACGTGATCATAGGAATTGATTGGTTGCGGTATCACAACCCCACCATTGATTGGTACGAAGGTATCATCAGGATGGATGGATGTCCTGATGCATGTAAACCCAGAGAAAGGGTTGAGAAAGCGAAGGAGCCTGCAGCTAAGAGAACAGCTGAGCCTAAACGGAAGAAGAGGTCCCCAGGATTGCGGAAAGTTGTGGAGCAACTTCTGTACTTACCGGTGGATACAAAGGAGGCCGAAGAAGACATTGAGGAAACCACAGAAGGTTCAGGAAGTTTGGATGGGGCTGAATTGCCAAAGTTACAGGCACAGGCCACTACTCAGCTCGGTAGAAAAGGAACTCCCGGACACATTGTACGCACATGTCCAACACCTATGGTACAGGAAGGCGAACACTTGTTCACTCTAGCAGGATACACATACTCTAGTGAACTAGCTGAGGTTGAGAACTGGGTTAAACTAGTCAAAACCTTTGAGGAGATGGTACCTGAACAATATCGTCAACATGCTCACATCTTCTCTGAAACGGAATCTCAACAACTTCCAGAACACAAGTCGTACAACCATGCAATTGAGTTGATTCCGGAAGCAAAAGGATTCCACGCAAAGGTTTACCCACTGTCACACCCTGGGCAAGAAGAGCTTGATAGGTTTATCCGAGAGAACCTAGAGAAAGGGTACATTCAACTGTCGAAGTCCCCAATGGCATCACCCTTCTTCTTTGTCAAGAAAAAGGATGGAAAGTTACACCTAGTGCAGGATTACCAGAAGTTGAACGAAGTCACTATCAAAAACAGGTACCCACTGCCGTTGATCTCCGAACTCATGGATAGACTGCGAGGTGCTAAGTTCTTCACTAAGCTGGACGTCAGATGGGGGTACAATAATGTCCGCATCAAAGAAGGCGATGAACACAAAGCTGCATTTGTCACCAACCAAGGATTGTTTGAACCTACAGTCATGTTCTTTGGCCTTACCAATTCCCCGGCCACATTCCAGAACATGATGAACAACATGTTTGCTGATCTTATTGCTGAGGGCAAGGTCACCATCTACCTAAATGATATCCTTATCTATTCCAAGGAGATCTCCAAGCACCACGGGGTGGTACATGAAGTTCTGAGACGGCTCAGACAACATGATCTGTTTCTTAAGCCTGAGAAATGCGACTTTGAGCGTTCAGAGACAGAATATCTTGGCGTTATCATTGGCCACAATCAGTTACGCATGGACCCTGTCAAAGTAAAGGCAGTGGCTGAGTGGCCTGTACTGCAGGATGTCTCCAATATCCGCCGATTCCGTGGGTTTGCAAGCTTCTACTGGAGATTCATCAAAGACTTTGGAAAGATATGTAAGCCCTTAGACCATCTCATGGGCAAGGTTCCTTGGAAATGGGGCCCTGAAGAACAGTTGGCGTTTGATGAACTCCGCCAACAATTTGTGGAAGCGCCGGTGTTGGCAATGTGGAGTTTTGATAGACCCGCACGTTTGGAAATGGATGCATCTGGATATGCAATGGGAGAGGTATTGGAACAACAAGCCGAAGATGGCACATGGCATCCAGTAGCCTATCGGTCTGAAGGCATGACTGAGACTGAACAAAACTATGAGATTTACGATAGAGAACTCATGGCAATCGTACAAGCTCTTGAAGACTGGCGTCACTACCTGGAAGGACTACTAGAGAAGTTCCCTATCTTTTCAGATCATAAAAACCTTGAATACTGGAAGACAGCCCGTAACTTGACACGTCGTCAAGCATGTTGGTTGTTATTTCTCCCACGTTTCAACTTTGAGATTATCCCAAAGCCCGGGAAATCTATGGGGAAGTCGGATTCCATGTCACAATTGGGCACACATGAGGTCAAAGACGAAGAAGACAATCTGTCACGAGTAGTCTTAGCACCCGAGGTTTTCCGAGCCGCAGCTTCTCAATGTGGGCAAGCTAGCGTACAACCAGACAGAGACCTGCTGAAACGTATCCGTGAATGTTCTCTTAAAGAGACCGAGGTGGCAGAAGCACTTGCCAAAGTCAAGAAACTCGGACCTCGTCCTCTTAGCCAGGGACTCAAAGAGTGGAACGTGGAGAATGGATTGTTATTGTTCCAGGGAAAGGTTTATGTCCCTAAAGATGACAAAATCCCAAAGGAACTAGTCCGGAGACATCACGACTTACCTGCCGCCGGACATCCGGGGAGGTACAAAACACTAGAGTTACTATCTCGGAACTACTGGTGGCCCAGCATGACGCGCTTTGTCAATGATTACGTAGACACATGTGACACCTGTCAAAGAACCAAGACATACCCTGCCCCACCACGTGGCCCACTCAATCCGCTAGATCTGCCCAATCCTCCATGGGAAAGCGTCACCACAGACTTCATTGTCAAGCTACCACCTGTCACAGATTTTCAATGTTTCTACAAGACTTGCCTTACCAGGCAACGGTATTATTGGAAATATTTAAACATTTGTCAAGCGCTTATCCAGCGCTTATCCGGCGTCTATTTAGGCGCTTATCAGGTGCTTATTCCGGTGCTAATTCTCAGTGCCTATCAATTGATGCGCTGATGCGCCTCCTGTCTCTGATGCACTGATGCGCTCCTTTCCTTATCTGTGTATCACATGATAGAACTCTCTGGAACATTGTGGAACATGCTGGAACTATGATGTCATAGTATAGAACATTCCATCAGATGATGTCATAGTTCATAGAACCTTCTGGAAAAGTCTAGCCTTGTCTTAGAACAAGCTAGAACAAGTCTAGCCTTGGGACTAGGTCATGGGGTCAGGTCATGGGGACAATTGCTATTGGTTGATTATTGAAGTGGCACCACTAGGGCATAGGGCATGCTTAGTAAGGTAGATTACTTTGCTTACTCATGTAGGTATTAGGGGTCTTAGGGTAGTACCTGGGGTTCTCCCCTTCATGTATATATAGAGGCACTCCTGAGGGCATATCCCCTCAGTCTTATCCACTCTGTTGATAAAGAACTACTCAGTACCCACCAGTACTTCGCTCACCACCACTCTTACTCTCTATATCTCTATCTTCCCTTCAAGTTAAACACTTATCTGGTGAGTAGTAACCTTAACTGTTACACATCCTGTCAATTGAAGTGGAATTGAGCAAGTTATGGCCAGTCTCCTGAAAAAAGTCATCCAGGATTCAAACTCCACTGCTGCTGGCAAATGATGTCAAATTCTGGTCAGGTACATGCACAGCAATACACAGACATTGCTTGCTCTCTGAACACAATTAGAAGACATGCTACACATAGTATTGGCTCTGAGCAAGAATTACCAGTACTTTAGAAGTTAACTACAAATTCTCAACCCCTACATTCTTGGACAATTTAAAGTTGTGGCTGCATTAGTAATGAGTACTGTATCTGATTGTTCCACAAAGTTTCACAACTGTTAGTTGCTCTGTAAGCAGGAGTTACAATCAACACACAGCCTGTGGAAGTTCCAATGGGGGTGAGGCAGTTCAGACATCAACAGGACATGGTTGCATCAGCAGCAAGCACTGCATCAGATTGTTGCACAAAGTTTCACAACCATTAGTTGCTCTCTAAGGAGGAGTTAAAATCAGAACATAGCCTGTGGCAGTTCTAATGGGGCTGAGGCAGCTCAGACATCAACAGGACGTGGTTGCAACAGCATAGAGCACTGCCTTTGATTCATCCATACAGTTTCACAACCACCAGTTGCTCTATAAACAGGAGTTACAATCAGAACACAGCCTGTGGCAGCTCTGATGGGGGTGAGGCAGTGCAGACATCAGCTGGACGTGGTTCCATCAGCAGGCAGTGCTGCGTTCAATCGGTCCACAAAGTTTTACAACCACTACTTTCTAAGCAGGAAGTATAACTGTAGCAGTTTCAATGGGGGTGAGGCAGTTCAGACATCAACAGTACATGGTTGCATTGGCAGCAAGCACTGCATTCAATTGGTTCACAAGGTGTCACAGCCACTACTCTCTGAGTTACAATCAGAACACAGTCTGTGGCAGTTTCAATAGGGCTGATGCAGCTCAGACATCAACAGGACATGGTTGCATTGGCAGCAAGTACTGCATCAGATTGTTACACAAAGTTTCACAACCATTAGTGGTTCTCTAAGGAGGAGTTACAATCAGAACACAGCCTGTGGCAGTTCTAGTGGGGCTGATGCAGTTCAGACATCAACAGGACGTGGTTGCATCACCATAGAGCACTGCCTTTGATTCTTCCACACAGTTTCACAACCACTAGTTGCTCTATAAGCAGGAGTTACAATCAGAACCCAGCCTGTGGCAGCTTCAATGGGGGTGAGGCAGTGCAGACATCAACAGGACACATGTAACATGTTTCAGCAATTGAGCCAATGAGACACCCTCAAGCCCTTCATTCTTGAAGCAAGTAATTTTTTGGAATTAGCAGTGAACACTGCACAAGATTCATGACAAGACAGATGGAGCTCCTTGCTACCATTGGTGACTACCTTCGTCAATGTATGGCTCCTTTCCCACAACCAAATTTATCCATTGTAGTACAATCACTTTATCCCAGATCAAGTTGCCTATTAAAGGTGTCACCAATAGCAAATGCCTGTAATACAGTCAATACTGATGACCAGATGGCTTGGCAAGGTCCTTACTAGGAACATAGTTGATTACTGAGGTTCTTGTTGGTAACAAAGTCACAGGTGCAATTAACTATTTCATGCCATATCATTCATTCAATATGCTATCAATAACATAATCACTTGTAACCCCGCTCCTGCAGTTTACCAATTTGTATCCAGATTATTCAACATAGTTCAACACCATTAAGAAGAAGACGCATGTCAAACAACCTTTATCCATGCTCTAATCCACAAACTTGTTTCAATTCCGTACTCACATCAATTGTTGCACTTCAAACAATACAGCATAGTCCCTCTTCTTTCATGAATGATTGTGTGCTCCAGTGAAGACAAACCACCAACTTACAATACATTACTCATTAAAGAAGCTATTACCAACAAAATTAATTGTTCAGGCTTCTTCCAGCACCAAGTTTACTTACAAATCTGACCCACCAAGTAATATTTCATTAAATCCTCAGGAATTGTACTTGCCACTTGCCGGCCTTGCTAACGCTAGTACTCAACAAGAAGCTCTCAGTGCAAGGCCAGATGGAGGTTTTGAGCCCAGCAGTTGGAAGGCTATACCATTTAAGGCCCTTGCTGCATTCCAATCTCCAAACCAATATGCTGATCAATGTTTCAACAAGGCCACTTGACTACCAAAACTTCTATTTGCTAGCTTCCAAAACTTCTATTTCATAGCTTCCAACTATATCCACTACAGTGACCAAAGACTTTGTGGACATTCTTGGCCATCTGCATCTACTGCTTGACCAACAAAAAATTAAACAAACTCCCTCAACAGTTACCTCTCATCAGCAAAATCGACCCCCAGTATTCTGGTAGAATCAACTTCCAGATTGACACAGAGCTTTTTTCACATACAAAAGATGAGATTGGGACTGGCAGTGGAGCAGTTCAAGCAAGTCTTTGGCAGGAAGACCTGGAGCTTGGGAAATGGCATCCTGAATCTTGAGGAGCAAGACAAGGCGCTATCTGCAGTTGTACACTGTAAGATCAATCTGGCCTCCACTGCACTCTTGGATATGCTATCTGATACTCCTCACAAAACCTCTTCCCAAGCTTCTGTCCTAGCTCCTTACTTTGGCATTGGATGTTGATTAGTTGACTCACAGTTTATAGATTTTTCTCAGAACACTGGTGGTTTTACATTCAGATTTTCTCAACATTGTTGTTACTTATTTACATTGTCAGAATGTACCCATCTACATGGTTCTCACACTTACTTGCACTTTGTAAATAACATGTTTGGAAACATACGTTGAAAACACCTCTTCATGGTCCCCAATGATTGTTGTCAAGTTTGGCCAGTGGAATTCTGATGGAACTCTAGCACTGGGGAAAACATGCTGGAATGCCACTCTTCTGATGCTGGACTGCATGATATTTCCCCAAAGCCAAGTCAAAATTCAAGCCCAGTTACCCTTGCAGAGTACTTGCAGTAGGTCAGGTCAGGCAAAAGGGGCCAATCACTCTGACAAGTACTGTGTTTCCAAATTCACAAGTTCAATCTCTAACAAAATTTGTAAATGCACTTTTTTGAGAGATACAACAAGCAACAGAAGTGTCCTGTCCCAATTCTCCTCCCCTTCAGTTGAGATCATGGATGCTGCAGGCCTCAAAGATTCAAGGAGGGCACAACCCACTACTTCTAGGATTTTATCATCATCATCATCATCATCATCATCATCATCATTCTTTGGCCATGATTCCTTACTGTTGTCTGTTATATCAGTGCTGGTAGTTTTGGTAGGCAAAGAACCAACTCACCATGAGAAAACAAAGCTGGCTGAGCTCAAAGTGATTTATTCGCCCAAAGCCACCGCTTGGCCTCTGCAAAAGAGCCAATCAAAACTCATGAGAAACTTTGATGAGCCAGAGTCAACTTACTGTCCTTGCGCTATTTTTACGGTGGACGCAATATTTTCAAAAAGGGCTGGGCCCATAAACGCTATACCAAGTACTCCCTGGATCAGCTGGCTGGTAGGTACTGCGCCACGCCTGGTCAGCTGAGCAAACTCGGCAGGTTCACCACGACGTGTCGTGTGTATGTCATTGCTGCTGCAGCAAAACAGAAAAGTGAATATTTGAGTGCAAGAACATCCACACAAGCACAAAGTCAAACTCACGGTGAGACTGACACATCAAGGGCCGTTGTGCTGCTATTGTCAGTGACGTTATCTGAGTTTGAAGGGTGTAGTACAGGCATAGCGAGACTGGTGGCAGCAAGTAACGCGAGGATGACGGTGATAGAGTAGTGCATGATGATTTGAATGAGGAAAGGAGAAACTTGTTGCAAGTCAGATGAGAGGTAGGATGGGATGTTGGCAGAATGCAATGTAAAAGAGAACACAAGTGGAAAGTGGGTGAAAATGAGCAAGATGAGCTATAGAGAAAGGTATGTGTATGTGTCAGAGGAGTATTATCAGCATAGTGAATAGTCTACACGCACCAACCAGTGCTAGCTTGCGGGAGTTTGGGTGGAATGACAGTAGTGTGTGTGTAGTGGTGGTAGCTCTCAAAGCCTTGGGGGGGACCAGAAAGTGGGGGGTGCAGCCGGCATTTATGTGGTAGGTTCAGAACCTTGAAACACCATCTTTACCTCCTATCATACACTGTGTTTGGTGACCAAGGCAGGCTCTGATAGGGGGCACAGTTGTCAGTGTTTCAGTCACTGCCATTTTGACAAAACTGTATGAGGTCGGGTGTACAGCTTTCAAGTCTTTGTCTGTAATAAAGGTACATCCGCAGGTAGGAGTATTGTTGGTTAGAAGGCTGGAGCTTGATATGCTTTTTGGAGCGATGTCCGCTCGCTCGTATCTTGAAGGAAATGGCGCATAGTAGAAAGAGCAATTGACACGGCTTGTTTCGTTTCAAATCAATGCCGCGGTGGGCAGTGTTCTTTGCCCCACCGCGGCATGTTGCATCACGAAGACGACGAACAGATGCAACAATCAGAATTTGCTTTATTAAAACAAAGGCTGTACATGCTTCGGAATCGTGGCGCCCCTGCATCTTCTCAGAATTTCCCCCAATCCCACCTTGATCTCAGATACTCAGAGTTGTTCACGCGTACGACTTCAGGTAGAGTCACCAAGTTGACGGGAGGATGGAAACGAGGCCGCCAGTCGAGGGACCAAGGATGGATGGTCGTTCGGTCGGCACGGTGAGTCAGAGGCTGGGCATTCGAAACGCGACGGCCACCACATCAAGATCAACCCCCAACTCTGCACCGGAATAATTTCCCAGACTTGGTATCCGAGTTCCCAGCTTCGACACGCAGTAGTATCAACGGAGAAAGAGCGCAAAGTTTCATCTTCGGGATGCCACGCCGAGTTGCACACCATCATCTCCGTGAATAGAGGCGAACAGAAACAATGAAGATAAGGAGGTGTGTGTTCGTCTTGGCCCCTCTCCGTGCGCAGGGAGGACAAGGAGAGTGCTTTACTGCCAGTATACTGACGACGTACGTGTGACCGCTCGTAGTATAGTAATAATAATACACAACTACATTTCCATCACAGTGCAAACAATCTAGAAACCTTCCTTTCCATCCGTCCATCCATCTGTTTGAGCACACGGAGCGCCTGCCACGCGCGTCACGTTGTGGTCCGTTCAAAGAAGAAAACTAGTTTCTCGTACACAGTACGTACGTGTTATCGAAGGGGGAAGGAGGGATGTGTGTGTGTGTGATATCCTGCTCGTTGCGTGGCTAGAAAAGGTTTCTGATCCCCACCACCCACTTAGGCTGAATGGAGAAATCAAAGGGTCGCATGGCCCAAATTCGCCCCCTGTAGAGTACAGTATGAGCATAAACCATGTTCTGGCAAACTCGGTCTCTTCTCATATCAGGCGGGGGGACACAACACACAACTACAGCCGGCGCACCAAGTAAGTTGTTGTACTCGTTACTTGTGTGAGAGAGAGAGAGAGAGGGAGAGAGAAAGAGAGAGAGAGAGAGATTTATGAAGTTATTTTTGGGTTTTTATCAAGAAACCACTCGTTTGCACGGTCACAATGGGCGAAACGAGGGCGTGAACGAGGATTTGTGACGTGGTCACGGTTTCACTTTCGCGAAACGAGTCCACGGTCCTCACCATCAAGCGTCTATTTGCGCGAGTTTTGATGGGAGACCAAATATGGGGGTTGAGCCGCCCGAGCGGCGGGGCCCTCTTGGTAGTAAAAAGGCTTTGCAAGCTCACTGTGCAGCTGAATTGCCCCAGTACACAATCAACGCACCTGTAATGTATAGTAGTATACTAATGCAGCAATCTCATTTTCACTGGAGCCATGGAGCTACTGGAATTCATTGCTTTATTGATCTCCAAGCGCTTTATAACAGGTTATGGGTGTTGCTGCACAAATTGAACATTACAGAGTAGGAGAAAAGAATTACAATGATTGCTCAATCCTATTATTCTATAGCTATGTGAAGATTTGTGTCCTAGAAATCCTTCCTGGATGCTGGGGAGGAGCGTGGGAGACCGAGCTTGCCAATTGAGGAAAGCAGCGGCATGTTAAGCGCTATTGAAGCGCGCGAGTGTGATGAGTGGTTTCTTGTTTTTTGTTCGCGTGTTTGCGAGTGCACCGGTCGAAACCATGATTGTGACATGAAAAATCACAAAATTGTGACGTTCGCGACTTCGAATAAATACCCATAAATAACGTCATAGCTTTCGTCTCTAGAAACCATCACATCTCACGAAAAAAAAAATCAACACCAAAAAAAGTACGCCATAGTAGTAAATACCTGCTCACAGTTTAGTTGTACTCGAAAATTTTTGGAGGTGCGAGTGTGCACAAGTATCGAAAAGTCGTAGTGTTCGTTTCGTGAAAACGGGGGCGTTCACGAACCACCCCCATCACCCATCACCCCCATCACCCCATAAGTAGTACCGCCACAAAGGCCACCACATGTACAAGCTGACCTTTCCAATCCATGTTTTTTCTGCTCTTGATGACACTCTCCATTGGATTGGACATTTAGCCGCCATGTAATACACAAGTAAAAGCCACACAAAATCCGACGTGTGATGGCGAGATGCCGAATATCTCTATATTCCGACATTTATCATTCGTGGTGCGAAAGAAGTAACAACTTGAAGTAGGACTGCGAACATTTGGAGAGAGACACAGAAGAACACACATACAAGAACATGAAGGGGGGGTGTGATGGGTAGCGACGTGACCGTGACAAAAAAGAAACTGCGAGCTATGTATGTATTGAATAATTTCCAGATTGCGAGGGGTAAACGACAAACGAACGAACGAACGAACGACGAAAAAAAAAGGGGAACTCAGAGATCTTGGAGGGGTTTGATTGGGTATCCAGAAAGAAAGAAACGAAGAGAGAAAGTCTTGCGAGTCCAGAGAACAAAAAAAAAAACACAAACGAGGAGAGAGACCCAACTACATGTCCGAGGTATGTTTACCGTAGGCCGGAAGGGACGGGTGTTCGCTCATCTGAACGTAGCCGTAATCCGGAGAGACTATACTCCCCCAAGAGAAGTGGAAAAGAAAAGAAAACCAACATCGTCAGCTATCGTTCTCCACGCCAAAGCAAGAAGAAGAATAAAAACAACAAGGAAACTTTGCAACTCACTCACATCGCGTAATATCCACATTCTCGCCCCGCGCTCCCGCAGCCCCGTACCCATCAGCCGCAGGCGTGTTCGCCGCAGACGAGCTCCCAGAAAGACTCGACGCACTCGTACTCGGCCTCACACTCCGTCCGTACACCGCCGCCGCTCCTCCACTACTCCCCGAATGAGGATGCTCGTCCACAGCGCCAAACGCAAAATCAGCCTGAGCAGGGTTATACCCGTACGCCTCGCCCATACCCATCGTTTGCATGCTACGCATCCTCGGTAAACCCCCGCTATCCCCACCGTGTCCGCCCTCCCCTGGATGAGGTGACGTCGAAGGGCGTTCAGAGGAAGACGGGTGGTCGGTGTAGGGTGAAGGGTACGGCGACATCGCGTGGCTGTGTCGTCTGTCACGACGCACGCTCAACGTCGACGCGTTGTTGTAGGACGCTTTCGACGACGTCGGCCGGGAGGACGCAGGTGTGAGCGGTCGGTGACTCGAGCTTGGCCGAGAGTACTCGAACGAGTGAGGTGCAGTTTCGTCGTACGGGGTGGAGAGGGAGGAGATGGAGGAGACGCTGTAACCTGTGGTGGGACGACTCTCGGGGGAGCCTCCGCCATGGTGAGAAGGTCGGGAGATGGTGGGGAGGCTAGGGTAGGACGAGTGCTGGTAGGTGTTGATGTGAGGCGTCGGTCTCGCGCCGTACCCGCCCGTGGTGCTGCTGTGAGGGTTGAGCAGACTCGAGAGACTGCTGGACGAGGCCGCCGAGGCTGCACCTGTTGGATAACTCCAGTGCGAGGTCTGATCTGGATAAGGATATGCATGAGGCGAGGGCAAGATCATGTCTCTGCCGTTGTTTGCGGAAGGTCCACCCGAATAAGACGTCAACGGTGTGTACGCCGAAGAACTCGGAGGAGGCTCATCTGCGGGCGTGAGCGGGTGCGAGTGCGGGTACATGCCGTTGTGCGGGTGAGCAGACAGCGAAGACGGGTGATGGTGGGTATCGGGCACGGTCAACGGCGGGAGGGCTGTTCTGTAACTCGTCGTCCACCCCGCTGCTCCTGGCTGGGTGAGAGGGGTGAAAGAACCGGGGGCAGACAGCCCACGACGTCTTCCAGGCGAGCCCGGGGTGACCATCGGCAGCCCCATACCACCTGCAGAGCGAGGCGGGGGTATTGTGGGCAAGTCTGTGTTGAGATCACGCTTGCGGGGCTTTGGAAGACGAGGCGGGACTCGGCGTTTAAAGTTGGCGACGACCTCTGGCGGGGACTGACGGTTCAGGGTCGGATGTGCTAGAGTGATGATGAGTTCAGTCATTGTCTCAGTTGAAGTGCAGTGCAGCTGTGACATACACCAAGTGCTAGCGTCTGGGTCGTCGATGGCAGGATCGACGTTGCGGAGGTTGACTTTGCGCATGAAACCATAGATCTGATATGTGGCGGGGTAGGAAGGAGAGGAGAGTTAGGAGCAAGCGGTTGTGGAGGACAAAGAGCTCGGCTTACGTTTAGTTGCCGAGAGAAGCTGGCGAAGCGGGATTGTCGGTAGACGCTTGGGAGGACGTGCAGAGCGAGTTGCTCTGGTCGCTCGACGATGATGTGCTCTCCTGCCTGATCCCAGCGAATCATGTGGTGGTTCTCTGGACGTTCGAGCAGACTGGGAAACAAGATGAGATGACAAGAAGATGAAGAGAGATAATAGGAATGGGGCGTACGCGTATAGTTTGGTAAGAAAGGTAGCCTGTGGCTTTGTTGGTTGCGGGGAGATGGTGGCGTCGGACTTGTGTGCGGTTGGGGAGTCTTGCTTTGGCGAGGAAGAGGGCTGTGAGATGGGGGATGCTGAGCCTTCTTGAGGGATAGGACTGGACTGCTGTGAGTCGTCGTGCAGAGTGCTCTGAGACTGGGTGAGCTGGGGAGGGTACATGACGCCGCTGATGGAGGAGCCTGCAGCGAGCTGGTACTGTGTGTTGTGGTCCTGCCTCTGGTACTGACGACTGTAGGTGGGATAGAGGTCGGCCATGTGTGATGTTCGAGTGGGAAGAGAAGGGAAGGGCAGGAGGAGCGGGAGATGCAGCTGCTTCGAATATAAGGCGTCAAGAATCGAGGCTGGCTGAAGGATATATAGACGCTGGGACGGGGAATGGGAGAGGAGGATTTGGAGGGTGACGGAGGTATATGAGGCTGGAGCGAGCGTGGGTGACTGTGTCTTGAAAGAGGCGGGCTAGCACTTTTCTGATATTCTCATTCAACCAACCAACAACTCCCAAATCCTCCCTCGGCTCAAGACGCCCATAGTCCATGTTTACCTTTCCAAGATGCCGCGGCCAATCACGATCAGATCCCCATCTGCCACCCCTGCGTTCTTCCGGGGTCCTCCCACCGTCACACCCGTCACAGTACGTACTCGTCGAACCTTGCCGGAAATCGCCTCTCTATCACCCGGCCTCTCCCCGAGCTCGTCCATAATTGCTGGACATTCCACGTGCGACTGCCGAATCGGCGTCGACTTCTGGGGTGATCCCACGCTTGTCGTTTGCATTCCGCGGCCATCGACACAATTCACCGGTGTTATTGACCGGCCATCGCGATCGTGAGCCACCCTCAATCTCCTCCCTCCTCTGCGTCGTCGGCAGCTGTCTCCTTCTCTCTTCTGCTCGATCTCCACAAATCTCGGACGACCCTTTTCTCCTCTCTTTGTCCAAACGATCGACCACCCTGAACTCCGAGTCAGCGCGTCTCTTCATACTTGTATCTATCTGACTAGGATAGCTTTGTACGTGTAACAAACTTAACAAGCTTGTCCTTATCCGGTCCCATGCTCGTTCAGCCCTTATCAGTACAATTCCATGTACGTTAACCCTAGGTGTATGCGCATTACAACCCCCGGTGCATACTCCACTTACGAGAGAATGGAGGGTGCCGCGCGCACTACGATAGTACACCAGCACGTTCTCGCCTTTTCCGGTCCGCGTTGAACATTCCACCGCCGTGCAGATACCTCGGAGAGTCAGCCCCTCGGAAGATCCTCTGGACGCCTCGGTACTGGTGCTTATTGTATGTATGCATGTCGTGTCACTCTCTCTCTCTCCACCCAATGCACCCCGTCAGCCAGTTCTCTGTTCCATACCGTACGCACATCCAACTATCAGAACGATTGGCAGAACCTCTGGCGAGATGCGTCAGCTGCGAAACCTTGTTTGTAAGTCGTCTCCATCTCTTATTCAGTTGCAAGCTTCCACACGTGCGCTATATGTGTCTTCCGGCTCTGCCCATTTCGTATTCCTAGTCCTGCATCACGTTCGAATTCGAAAAGCATAGCGGGACACACGCGCGCCGGGTGCGTCGTCTTTCAGGATTCTATCGGTACTGACCACGGTCGTAAGAGCGAGCTTCCCTCGACTCTGTCAATCTGACGATATCGCATTAGCGCAGAACTGTGAATTTTGCACGGGTAAGTGTGAACGACACCTTGCTTGATCATTGCGAGAGGCGTAATTTGTGGTCACGAGACGGCTTAATACTCTAGTCAGCGAGCATGTGGGTAAGTAATACGATGTCCATGACAGCTGTGGCAGGTCGTCCGAGCCGTGTTCTTCCTAGCTGTCGCATCCAGATAGGTTGGTGTTTCTCTAAACTACGTAGAGGGAAAATCCGGAGGTGTTTGTTCATTGAGAAGAGGTCAAGTTCAAGTTACAGACGAGCGCCAAGTAATTAACAGGGATCGGTTTGTTTGAACTTGTGGGCGACGTTTTTCAGTTTGGCCTACGCAGCCGATCTCGAACGCGCCGCTAGTCCTTTTTCGACCATTCGGCGGGTTAAGCTCTCTCTCTCTTTCTTTCACACACTGTCACTCTCCGTCTGTTGCGCCCACAAGTTCGCGACCTCCTCCGTCTCGACTTCTCGGATCAGTACATCAACTTCAAGCAGAGGACTGTCAGTGGCCTTGATCCATTGTTCCGAACGCAGCTCGAAAATTCTCATCTCTCTCTCGACCAGCCACAAACGCGTCAACACCCGATACCCCCCAACACAACGTCCTCGTAAACCCTCGGAGACGCGTTCAGAGTGCTGAAAAGAAGAGTATATACCCCAGTCCTTTGCAAACACCTCCATGGACTCCTCTCAAATCGAACGCCTCATCAACCAATGTAGATCCAACGGTGCGTGTCCTTTCCACCCCTCACTCATTCACAAAGTCTCACACGCGACGTTCTCAGACGTCGATGTCAAGGTAGACGCAGTCACAAAACTGCAGGCAGAGTTCGAGTCAGGAGCCGAGGTGCGTCTGCCATCTTGTCAAACATATCTCACGTGTTACTTTTTCTGAACATTCTGCGACACGGACACACAGATACCAGACCCAGACGCACTCCTCACAGCCCTCAAAACATGTCTCCGCACTCCAAATCAACATCTCACAACCGCAACGCTCTCAGCCCTGCCCCCTCTCCTCCCTCTCCTCATCGCCCGCAACGCGTCCAATCACCCCACCCAGGGCGCATCCATCTCTCCCGCCGCATCCACCTCGTCTCTCTCCCCCTCCACTATCGATGCGTACACCCTCCGTCAAGCCCTACACGCCCTCCTGCCCTCAGGAGGTGTCATCGACCGCCTAGGAGATGCACGCGACCGTCCCCGCGAAAAGGCCCGAGAAACCCTCGCCCTCCTCGGTGGCTACGCCTTCCGTTTCAACACCGCCTCTTCCTCTCTCCGCGCCAAAGAGGGAAAAGGACCCGAAACGCCATTGATGATGTTTGAAAAGTTCTTGAGGGAGGGTGGGTTTGGGAGCAAGGTTGCGCGGGTACGGGAGCAAGCGATCTTGACGCTTGTGCATATCAGACGGACGCACCACATGTTTCCGATCAGGCCGTATTTGCCGGGGTTGGTGGAGAGTTTGGAGGATTCGGATCCGGCGGTGAGGGAGACTGCGAAGACGTCTGTCGTGGAGCTGTTTACGGGTCCGGGGGTGACGGACGCTGCGAGGGCGGATTTGAAGAAGGAGATGGGGAGGAAGGGGGTGAGGAAGGGGATTGTGGAGCTTTTGTTGGGGAGGATTTTGGCAGGGGCGAGTGGGACGACGCCGGTGGGGAGCGAGGCGGGCTCGGAGAACGGAGATGCGGTGGCGTACGTTCCGCTCAGTGTGGCGTTGGCGGGTAAGAAAACGGTGGGGGCGGCGGGGGGGAGTAGCATGTCGAGGTCGGTCAGTCAGCCGTACGTGGACAAGTCGAGGCCGGCGAGTCGGAATGCGGCGGCGCCTCAGCCACCGACGGCTGGCTTTGTTGAAGGACTGACGGGTGGCGCAGGGGTGCTGGACGTCAAATCGGTTTATGTGAGTTGCTTGCGCTAGAGCAGAGGGTGATCGTGCTGATCAGTTTGCGACAGATTGTGTCAAGCCGTGATCTGGAGAACGAATTTGCGTCGATGCTTAAACATTTCGAGGTAACGCCATTCCATCTCATACAGAGGCACATACCCAGCGCTTACCTATATTCGTCATTGGCCAGGGTAAAGAGACCGAGCACAATTGGGCGCCTCGTGAAAAAGCGATCCTTCGAGTGCGAGGGATGCTCAAGGGCGACGTGCACGAACGCTTCATGGACACCTTCTTGCATGGCTTGAAGAACGGATTCATGGATGCGTCTTTGAAGACGGTAGGCGTCGTCATCTTGCAATTCCGATTTTTTTGCAAGCTGATCACTGTACGATAGCTGGCGAGTTTGCGCACGACGGTCGCTGCGAACACTATATCGATGTACTGCGAGCTGGCGACGACTCTCGGGACGGCGATGGATCCCTTCTGCGACGCCATGTACACACACCTCATTCGAATGGGGAGTCTGACCAAGAAGGTCATCGCGCAGCAGTCTCAGGCGGCTGTGGACACCATCATCCACTCTGTGTCCCCACAACCGCGGCTCGTGCTACCCGTCCTCTGGAACGCGCTGCAGGACAAGGCACCGCAGACGAGAGTGTACGCGATGGGCCACGTCAAGGTGTATTTGGAGGTGAACGGGAGCCGAGGGCGGCATTCGATCGAGAGCGTCGGGGGCGTGGATACGTTGGAAAAGTGTCTGAAAAAGGCGTTGGGCGACGCGAATCCTGGCACGCGAGAGACAGCGAGGCAGGCGTTTTGGATTTTTGACGGGGTGTGGCGGGATCGCGGACGTGCGCTTATGGAGACGTTGGACAGTACCTCGAAGAAGCAGCTGGAGAAGGCGTGTCCGAGTCCGGAGCTGTTGGCGGGGTTGCAGGCGGTGACGGTCCAGACGCCGTCGCTCAAAAAGCAGAGTGTCGCTGCGGCGATTGCGGCGAGTCGGGCAAAGGCAAAGGCGATTGCGACGGCACCTCCGTCGTTGAGGCACCAGGCGACCTCGCAGGCTAGGACGACTTCGCCGCCGACCAAGCCACGGGCCGCTTCTCCGTCGCTTTCGAACAGTCAGTCGACTGGGGCTGTTCGAGCTGCCTCTCCCAACGGGTCTCCTCCACGATCGAGAATTTTGACAGGCGGGGGCGGAACGATGGCTCGAGCGGTCAGCTCTAGCTTTGTGCCCAACAGAGATGCCGCACGGGTGCCTCTCCCTGAATCACCACCTTCTCCTACGCCGGACAGTTCGACGTTCCGTCGTCGAGTCTCCTCCCCGATGGCACTCTCTTCCAACGGCAACGGGAACGCAGTCCTGCGAAGAGCCGCACAGACGGCCTTACCCGCCTCCCCACCGCCTCGCTCTGTCCGTCTACACGCCAACGCACACACACTGTCTCGGGGAGGTCAGAATCTCACCCGCGAGTCTGTCAGCGTTGCAGGGATGATGCAAGAGAACGACAACGAATCGCTGCTTTTGGCGTCCAATGTTCCCATACCCGAGGACAGTGACTCTGAGATGGAGATTGACGACGGGTTCAATTTGATCTCGTTTTCTACTCCTTACGAGCTCTATCCGCCAGGAGGAGGAGGTGGGATCCCTCAGACACGATCTGCCGCGTCGTTCTCGCCGCGATCCAGCAGCTCTCGGCCGCCTCTGTCGAACGCGTTGTCCACAGGTACGAGCTCGCCGCCTGCGGGTGTGCCACAGCCGATGGTGGAGGACGCGATGCGGGCACGTGCCGAACAAGCTGAAAGTGCGGCGGAACGTCTGTTGGAGTTGGTGGTTGATCCGGAAGAGGGTGGCGTACAGCCTTTGGCCACGCTGTTGCCTTCGTCTTTGCTCCTCAGCCACAGCCACAGCCGATCTGCCGCTGCTGCCCGGGTTACCACTGCCAGTACTACTAGCAGGATGATGTCTAGACCGTCTGCTGGGGGGATTTCTTCTTTGAAGAGTTCTGCAGCTGTCCCGCAACCGCAGCCGCAGCCGCAACCGCCTAGGACGCCTGTCAGCAAGAGCAGCAACACGGTGAACGCGCGGAAAGTGTCATCGCTGTTTCAGGACAGCCCTGTGTACAACAGGAAGGCGGCGAGCTCGATATTTGATATGATGAATGGGCAGGGTAACGATGATGTGTGGTGGAACAAGCGGATGTCCTGTACGTTCCCGTGCTTTTTTCTTATGATCTGCGTCCTTGTTCGGTCACGACTGACTGATCACTTACCCAACTTTTTACTCCTGCCCCCCCATCTCGCGGGTGAACTTGCTCTTTTTGTTTTGTTTTGTTGTTTTGACAGTGTTCAATGAGCGGCCCATGATTGCGGCGGGAGAAGGTTCTGAACGGAAGGAGGAATCTGAACTGAATGGGTATATTGCTGCGTTGGAGGCAGGTCTCGCGGACGTCCTCGTGCTCAAGAAGCTCGCGCTGGTGTGTCGACAGAACCCTGTGAACGAACCCATCTCGCCCATCAGTCCGGACTTTTCCGACCCAGCGAGTCCGTCACCTCTTTTGGGGACTGGACGCACGCGGACGCTGCCGTCGCTCAAGACGGATCTGTGGCACCAGGACAGGACGGCCGAGCGGTTGTTCAATGTGTTGGTGCAGTATTTGGACCCTGCTAGGGTACAGTTGTTTTTTTGTTGGGACAGTTCATTGTTTTGAGTGCTGATGTTTTTTTGGGTTTGAGCAGCCTACGACCGAATTGGAGTACGGGTTGATTGTGCTGTGGGAGCTTTTGGAGTCTCAAGCACCGTTGCTCGAGGGCCGGGAGGCCGATGTGTTTTCCGTGTTACTCCAGGTTAGGTACAGCGGACATCCAACGGTGGGTAAATTACTCTATGCGTATTTCCATCTTCCCACTTGATCTGATTATTGATTTCTCTCTCCCCCCCCACCCCTTCCCCACCTTATTTTGGTGTGTGTTCTAGGTGATGCAAGCGACGACGACGTTCCGAGATACGCTCACATCGCGCATCGAGCCGGTGTACGGTTTAACGACGATGCACGCGTGTATACAGACGTTTAGGGACACCCCTCTACCTCCTCTGACAGACGTAGAAACCAAGAACGGGACTTACGCGTTTGGGCTGATCGCACTGGGCAAGTTCATCATGCGTCTACCGGCGGAGGTCTTGGAAGACGAGCTGCCCCGGTTACGGGCGACGCTGACGTCGGTGAGTGACATCACGTGGAACCCCACTGTTTTTTTTCTTTCCTTTTTTGCAACTGACAACCACCAAAAAAAACGTTACAAGGCACTGACCGATATGACCTCTGACTCGTCGCTCGTCGTGCGAGAAGCGGCGGCGGCGTCCATCATCGCTGCCCAACTGGTTTTGCAGGACGAAGGACATTTGTTTGCTCTGTTGGCTGGTTTGCCAGAGGACAAGAAGAACTTGCTCGCGTATTTGTTTGACAAGCACGGGTGTCGGAGTAGTGCGAGCTCGAACGGGAAGCCGCCGAAGCCGGTTGGAGTGGAGAAGTTGGAGAGGGAGATGCGTCGGTTGGATAACAGGACGAGTCTCCCGCCTCGGCCTAGCGGGGGGCTATCGACGTCGTTGATGTCTGCGTAATAAAATTCGGTTTGGGTGGGGGTGGAAGGATCGGTCGTAGTGAAAAGTTGTTGTTATATACCATCGAATTATCTGCCTCCCCACATACCCTTGCAGCATTCGTTTTCTCTTGTAATGAAGTCTAGTTATTTTTTTTTTTGGCTTTTTGCTTTCGTACGCTTTGTTTTGAGATTTTGTTTGTTACTCCGCCCACCCATCTGTCGTTTGTCAATCATTTGGATTTGGAAATCAAAAGGAACCCTGTCCTTTGGCCTGAGTTTCGGAGTTTGTTTGGATCAAGTGTCGTACGTAACATGCACCCAAGTGCTTACTTATCCGAGGGTATTTTCACATATACCCTGTACTTGCATTATTACAAGTACAACAACAGATCGGACGTTAACGATGTGACATGACTAACGATTTGGGCGGTGGTGAATTAACGTTTAATATTGATCTTACCAGAAACTACCTCTGCAGGACGCACGACGCGTGAGAATGCTGGGTATACACATATATATCCTCTTTGCTGATTACTTTCTATACTTGTACTATATATAGTATATACTCCCTCGATAACATTTTATGGAAGATGCAGTGTGAAGTGCGTTGGGACAGTAATAGTGAGTACCGGGATGGTCATATATTTTTAAAGAAAAACCATGATGACCCAAATACAGGCCCGGGTGATCACTGATGACATGAGTGAAAGGGTTGGTGAGGACGTCTCGTCGACGGATTCTTCAAGAACATCGTGACAGGACCCTAGCATGCTTATCATCAAGCCTCTTGAATCACCAAGGACGTTCGTGAAGACAGAGGATATTTGACATGACCAGCGTCGTCATGTTCTCTGACCTGGAAAAAGAAAAACCCCTCACAGCACCGGTCAGCATCGATCTTCCAAAAAAAAAACTTCACACGTTTACTCGCACCTATTCTCACACTCCCGTACTTCCAGACGCATCTCCTTTTAAGCTACGCGCCGACGAAGGTGTGAAAAAGTCGATCTTCACGCCTCTGACAAATTGCGTGTTCGGGCTCGGGAGACCCAGCGCGGCGAGTTCCTCCGGGTTGTCTTCCCGTCTGGGGCGACGCGGTTGGAAGTTGACCGAGGTTCGCCATTGCTCCTTGGTGATCAAGACGCGAGAGTGTTGGCTGCGAAGGTAAATGTCCTTTGAGGCCCAGACACGCCGACCGAGTCTCTCCTTCAGTCGCTGGGTAGTGCGACCAACGACGTCTGTCATGCGCCTCTCGAGGACGAGGAGTCGACTGTATTCGCGTCGCAAGAGTGATAGGTGGAGGCTCGGGCTGAATGGTTTCTTGACCAGAACGGGCGCTGCAGGTATGTTGAGAGTTCCAACTACCGCTTCCGATGTCGTCTCAGGTGCTGGGACTGGTGGAGATGGCTCGAATTCCTCCAGAGAGGTGCTAAAAGCCTGATTTTCGCTGACGGACAGAGATTGTCTACGTTGTTCCACAAACCTCCGATAAAATATTATATCGGCTCTCCTACGATGCTTTGTTCTGTAAAGCATATGTAAAGTCCAACGCATCATAGGTAACTTCTTTTCTCGATTCGTAAGGCCATGCACGGACAGCAACATTTTGCTAGTGAACATGTGTCGAGGAATTGGAACCTGATGAAGGTCCACTACCTCCTGGGAGAGTAATGCTCGCAACGTTCTTGCGTTTTCTCGGTCGTGTCGATACGCCTGATAGAGATAGTGGCGGGCAAGAGAAGGGTGGTTGTGACGTGATATCCATTTGATGAGCCGTTCAAAAGTTTGAGTGTTTGGCTCAGCGTGCGGCGGAGTGAATGGCGCTACCTCGGGTCGGTCATCACCAAAGTCCTCATCCTCGTCGTCCAAATAAGAAGAGTCGCGCGTCGCAGACGCACCCGTCGTCAAAGGAGACGTCAGAACCTCGAACGCCTGCACGAGCTTGGAAATACGACCCTTCCGTCCGAGGAACTCGACAGTATTGTTAAGGGCAGCCGTGGTGAATGGGAATGGGGTCAATGGATGGAGCGGTGAGTCGGTATTCGTATCAACAGGTGCATTCCTTTCCCAATACTCCAGTGGAGGACGATCCGGATACGCCAGATCAATGCCATACGCGAGCCTCATCAACCTCTCGAACGGTTCGTCCTCCAACGCCTCCCCGACAATCCGGAAGCAAAGATCGACCTGGTTGCTCGTCAACTGCATCTTACTCTGCTCCATCTCTTTCAACAGCTTGAACACCAGCTTTGAAATTCCTGACGCGAGTTTCGGACGGTCCTCGTGCCAACAGGGTAAAGTGAGCCGACGGTACAGTGCGCGAAAACACAGCTCATACGCCGTCGCCTGCTTCTCCAGCCCGACGTGCGCCATTTCCCGAAGCACCTGCAGGGCCCCAATGTGTTGTCCCACCGCAGCAAAATGCTGAAGAACAAAGTAATAGTCTCCAAGAGATGGCTTGTACCCGGCCTGCCTAATGTTGTAGATGATGGCTTGGAAACGAGCCTCGTGAGGATGGACGGCGCGTATCCTCTGTTTTCTTTGCATACGAAGAACAAGATCGTACCGTGCGTAAGCCAGTGTAGTGGTACATCTCCTTAGGGCCTGTTGGTGCACCTCCAGAGGTATTTCGTGCGGACGTAAAAAGTTGAGCAAGTCGACGTACGAGGACCACACGCGACCTCGCGCGACGCTCTCCAGCTCCATATCCCTCTTGAAGTCCTGCAGTTTCTTCCACCTGAGAGACTGTTTTGGATCGCGTCTGACCGGTGGTGAGCTAATGTCGAGTGCATACAGGGTGAGCGAGGCGGTCGACTTGCATTGCGATGTCGCGTGCAGATGACGTGTTATGGTAGAGGTAGATGCCTGAGCGAGCCTAAGAGTAGGAATATTGGCCTTCAGGCATATTCGAGACATTGACGAGCTGGTGAGGACCGCGCTAAAGCATTCGAGATCCTGGTCAGGTTGAACTCGTAAAGCAATTCTGCCAGTGCCGGACAGAAGCTGAGTGCGGCGTCGGTTACCTGCTGTGTCACTTCTGTGACTGTCACCCTCCATGACTTCTCCGTGGGCCGGAAATCTCAGTTTCGGAAGGTCCTTTCAGAATGTTCCGAATGTGGGGTTTTCGGCTCTTTTTTATTTTTTTCTTAATTTTTTTGATATCTAAGTTTATAAAGGTCTGTGCGTAACATACACCGCCGACTTGAAATCAGGTGGTTACCGCCCAGATCACGAATAATGTCAGCCACACGCTTCGTGACTGAGATCCCCGACATTGTCCCCTGAAATCCAGCAGAAACGTGAAGAAAATTTTCAATGAGATCATTCGTTCCTCTGAATAGCTTGAGACCCACCGCAAGAGCACCGTAGGTTTGTCATTGCCCTCTCAGAAGATGGGAACCAATGCGAGGCGCGTGCGATGCAGCCAGGCATCTCAGTTCTCGCCGCATAATATCTTTCAGATGTTCACTGCAATTACTGCAGCTGCGCGCGGGGTTTTTTTGCGCAGGCAGGTGCAATTTGAGCTCCCAGCCCGGCGGCGGCTTCTCTTTCCTCAGTCGAACGAGCGATTCGTAGCACAGTGAAGGAGCAATTGAAGCTTATTATTATAACAAAACATCTAGTATCTATATGTGGGACACGCATCAAGAACTGAAGTCGACGAAGGGAAGTAGAATGAGATTGAAAATAAGCACGAAAGGACTCGGAGCCTCAAGCATGACTCAGAAGTCGACTCTTAGAGTCAGCATTCTTCAGACTGAGCACATTCTTCGTCTTCGTTGTCATGATCTTCACTGTTGTCCGAGTCGTCTTGTTCCGGAAGAATTGGCGCAGCCAGTGCAGTCGCTTCGACTTCACGTTGAATCTCAGTGGCCGACATGTTCGCGAATCCTCTCTGGTCTGATGGGTAGCCATAGATGCGCAAATCGTCGTTGAGAGTTGTCAGAAAAACCCTGTTCAAGTTGCTAATAGTCAATATACACGTCACGTCAATACATGAGATGGAAGAACAAACTTCGCGGTGTCTTCTTTCTCATTGGGAGTTCCCGCAAATGCCTCGCGGACAGTTTGCAGTCCGTCGTCGACATTAGGCCAAAAGTCCGCACCACCTCCGGCTTGACAAAAGACTTGACGCTATCGTTACCACAGTGTCAGACATCATTGAGCAGTTGATATCGTATCAGGCACGTACCAAAAACGCAAAACGAGCACACATTGGCGCTGTCACAACGATGTCCTTCTTCCTGTTGCCAATACAGTTTTTAACGAGGGTGACAATGTCAATAGCCTTCAACCGCTGCCCGTCAGGGTTTTGAGGGTCAGACTCTCCAATAGACAGCTTGATCTAAAAATGTAATGATCAGAAAGATCAGCGCGAAGCCAAATCCATTACGCACCATCTTCTTGATGTCCTTGCAAGACTCCGTGCAGCGGCGCCTCACGTACTTACTCACAACGAGGAGTTTAGGAGGAGAGTTGTAAATTGCGGCCGTGACTCCCCACGAAGGATGCCGTGCAATGGTTTCCTGAAGTACAATGGTCAAGTGAGTTTACACCACAGTAGCACAAGAACAGCGACACACACCAGTAACAAACGGGGAACATCATGCATGTATCCAGGTGTGTTAGGGGAAGTCATTATGACGGTCTTGTATTTTTCGATCTGCGTCTATAGAAAAGTAAGTGTCAAACTTAGCGTCACTATCAAATGGCGGTCAGAAGAGAGTGAGATACCTTCAACTCGCCCTTTTCTTTGATGATAAAAGGTGCGTCAGCGGGCTGTATGATGTCCAGTCGTTCGTGTAACTTTAAGATATCGGCGTGAGCTTGGTAGCGCTGCTCTGTCACTGACATCTACGTGGCAAGATAATCAAATATTGAAGTTAGAACATACAATGACATTACCTTGGTCCACGCAGTAAAGACTTCCTGGTTCCTGTTTGAAAGATGTGTTCGTTGCATCACTCGTCGTGTCATGATATTGTTACCGTCCACGGGTGGGTTGCGTCGCTTTTGACCAATGCTGGGCTGGACCACGATAGGTCCAACGTGCTCAGGCTCACTTGAACCTCGAGACTCGCTAGAAAACTCTCGAGACACGTCAGAGGACTCTCGAGACCCGTCAGAGGACTCTCGAGACTCGCTAGAGGAGTCCTCAGCTCTGTTGCTGGTGGAAATGCCAGAGAATTGTGCAGCGCGCCGGATGGCACTGGCACGGGCCATGGATGGCGACGAGAGTGATTCAGATTCCGGATATTCTGGCGATGACCTCGGCGTACAGTCTCTCGACCTCAAATTGGCTTGAGCAGTGGCCAGACGAGATTTCAGCGAGATCACATATGCAGACTCTTTTGGAGCCATGATAACGAGATGGGCTGAGTGAACAGAGGCGAGGCCAGAACTTGCAAGTGGATGATGGTGGTGCCAGCACAACAAAAAATCCGGCGAGTTGGAGTCGAACTGAAAGAGGCCGCAGCATCAGCGGATCAAATTCCTCGCACAACTTGCACCCACTTGAGTATGCAAAAAAGGCTTGAGCATAATCAATAAAAATGGACAAGCCTCGTGCAGGAAAACGCAAGAGACTGCCTGAAAGTGCGCTCCTTCGTTTATCTCATATAAAAATGACTAAATAAGAACACAGATTTTGAAGAAATCTCGAAAAGCAGTACTCACGTTCAATGCACACCTTGCACGAAACATAATGGAACCGTACAGCACATTCGCCGGTCAGGCATTTCTGGACATGCGAAGGCTGCAAAGCATCTAGCTGCGTTGGTGTGGTGTCAATCTCGGCTGCAAAGTAGCAACAACAACGCCAATGAACGTACCACTGCCGCAGCTTCAGCGATAATCTCTTCTCTTCCAACTATCCGTATGGAAGCTGTTGAGCCTGCACAGTCCACGTCAGCGCAGCAAGCAAACTGCTTAGAGATGCTCGACATTAGTGAAGACGGACGACTCACAGATCAATACGGGACTTCTATCCCTCTAAATGCTGGCACCGAACAAGAGCCTAAGTCGTTATCAGATGTACAGCTGCAAGACGAGCTATGGGACTTTTGCACCTACGGACACTTAAACCTGCGGAGTTTTGCCTTCGCAAACAATGCGGAAGATCTTGAAAATATGTGCGCCATAAACGAAGATACCAATTTTCCGGATTTTACTGCAGAAATGGAAGCAACGGGTGAGCCAGCTCTCACAGTTATGATGATACGATGAGAGCGCTCACAGACATGATACCAATATCAGGGTTTTACGACACTGAGTCTGAGAGTGGCAACAATTGTGCAGAGAGCCTGAATCATCACGCTGCAGCAGATGACGGTGATGATAGTGAATGGGCACCATATGAAACAAAGACAGTAAGTTAATAGCAGAAATGCTCACAAAGAACGCTAACGTAACTTGTATAATATAGATGTTCATGGTGGCGTTTCTTGATAGCCTCCCTCGGCTTCGCCTTTCAAACGATCATCTAAAAACAATATTATGGGTGATGCGACAATGCGGTACACCAAACGTACCATCATTTTCTGCTCTTCGAGCGGTGCAAGCAAGGCTAAAGTCGACAATTGGCCCTACCAGCGCACGACATGTCTCAACGTTGGGTAATGAGTTTCATATGAATAGTGCTCCAAAGCTATTCAGTCTTGTGAGTGTGTTACGAATGCAAGAGGAGTGAATTTGACTTATAGAATGATAGGACTTCGCAAACCCACTCGTTCGGCCACATATTCGCCCCTACATTGAAATCTCACCGTCGCTGTCTGAATTCTATCAGGCAGAACGTTTACAGAATGAAAACATCGACTTACTACAATTAATGTGGGCAGACTTTAACAGATCTCCTCACCGCCATTTCTATATCAAAGAACTTGCGCAGACGGACGATGGTACCTTTGTGATACCAATGAGATGGGTACGTCTCGTCGGAGCTCACGGAAACGAGGTAGACTGTGCAGATGTGCACGAAGTAGACTATGATGAAACAGTAAGAGCTGTGTTATTATCGATAAAAGAGATTACTTACTAACTGCGTTATTTCAAGACTCGCAAGGCTGTCATTAGAGTCAATGATACACTTACTCGTCTTGAAGCCAGCCGACTGAAGAGCACGTACCTTGACCTTGTCAGCGAAGGCTATAGCTTTGTGTTTGAACGTAAGTACAAGCTCTGGCAGAGCCTGGAATCTAATGTGCACTTACATCACACCTTCGTAGAGGACGCTCCTGAATGGTGCGCGGTTATGCCACACCCAATACGGACATTGGCGCAGGGAAGACCTACGTTCACAATCAGTATAATGTCCTGGAAGGATGATGTGTCAGGGAACCGATCGAAGCAATATAACGCACACACCAATAACTACCTTGCAAACCTGAACCTTCCTCACGCTTTTCTCCAGCAGGAATATAACATTCGCTTTAGCGCGACATCCCCTCACGCATCTGCACTTGAATTAGCGGACGGACTTTCACAAGACATCGGAGCTGACCAATGGCATGAGGGCTACGACTGCGCTCTTCAACAGGAGATCCTTTTCCATATCATCAACCGAATTGAGCCAGCAGACAACCCCCAACAGTCGGAACTGTGTTCGCATATCGGAATGCAAGGAAGCTACTTTTGCCGGCGCTGTAAGGTTGGAGGGCCACTCGAGGACGTTACGAGCGAGGAAGGATATAGGAAGCTATTTCGGGTATGTTTCTATAACGTCTGCCAAATCCCGTAGTGATAAGCCACTCACGTATGCACCATAGCCTACTATTCCTCGCAGTGTACCAGAGACTGTTGCGGAGATTACGGCCCAGCTGGTGGCAGCAACTCACGGAGTTGCAAAGACCGTTGAGACTATGCAAACCAAATCCGGTATCAAAGATGCGATTGCGCAGCACTGGATTGACAAATTAATTGCGCAGAGCCGGTTAATGCACGAAGAACGGATGACCAATTCACTCACTCAGGATCCTCGTTTCAAGGATCGACGACTGATAGGACCTGCGCGCCAAGCTGTTCGAAGTGAGATTGAGAATGAGATAGAGCAGGAGCTGATGCGATGGCTTACAGAGCAGCCTACACATCGTTATCGGAATATTCCTGTAGATTCAGGTGAGTATACGCTCCATCTTGAGTTTTGTTGAAGCCCCCGAGGCACTAACATCATGCTGTCAGAGAAACGAAGTCAGATTCGTGCCGGCGACCATTTCAATATGTTACTCACCCTTGACGGTATGTACCCGAGTTTGTTACTCGCCGCAAACGCGCAGCTCATCTTGTAACGCCCCAATATCAGGCCTCGATGTCCATCGAGATACACTCGTGGAGATTCTGCATACTTGGGGTCTTGGTCAAGGAAAGTACGCTTGGCATAAGAGCACCACGACGTGGAATGAACAACAACTTGCCTGCTTGGCAATTCGGCTTCAGGCTTCCTCGGTCGACGGTTTGTCCACGTCTACGTTCCCAATCCGTGGACCCTACTTCGTCAAGTACCGGAATGCTTTGGTGGGAAAGCATTTCAAAGCTATCCAACAGGTTATAGTATTTCACCTTTATACTGAGCTCGGGAATCCGCTCTTACTCGCACTGTGGCGCGCAACTGGTGAAGTCGGAGCGTTGCTGCACTACTCAAGAATTGACGACTTGGAGTCTTACCTTGTATGTCTTCTATCTGTTGTGTTTGCATATCGTATTCACAACACCGCGTGTCAAGGCAGATCTTGAAATCCTCATCGACAACGTGCTAGATATTTGGGCAGAGCTCGATCCGCTGCGCATCATTGAAAAGGGTAAGCTTCACGTGCTCACCCATCTTATCCAAGATATCCGCAACGCAGGCCCCGCGGTGATTTACTCGACCGAGATCTTTGAGTGCTGGAACGCAATCTTTCAAACATGCAGCATTCTCTCAAACCATCAAGCTCCTAGCCACGATATCGCAGAGGCCCTCGGAGAATTGGAGTGTTTTAAACACCTGATCAGTGGCGGCTGGTGGAGAACAAATGCAGGGAAGTACGTACAAGCTGGTGAGGGAGTACGAAATATGTTTCTTACATATCCGGACATTCAACGACGTCTTGGATGGGTGGATCGGCGAGTACTCATTCCTGGTAAGCAACTCATTAGTTTGACGCGTTCTACGTTCGTAAGGTAGTCCTGAATAATTTTTGAAGGGTCAGTGAAGCAGAAGAGCTGCAAGAAACGCACGAGCGCACGTTGGTCTTCGATTCATCAAGCCGAGCACCTGAAGATAGATATGCTGGAGCCAGGGAACTTGAGCAGCACCTCCGAGTCAGAAAACGAATGGGAGTACGGATCTCACGTTATATCACAAGCACACGACATTTGCCGTGAAGGTTCGTGGGTTTTCTACAATCTGGAATCGAACGATGATCAGGTGCAACACAGAGTGTTACTTTATGCTCAAGTCCAGATTCCTTACCACTCTATACAGACTCATACTTCGCATGTCGGACGCATCCGTCGCGTGCTCATCTCAAACTCATCAACTACACTCACCTTTATATTAATCGACGAGTTCAATATTCTCGAGCAGTTGGATGAACGTACACGCATGCCAGTTCTCGTTCGTGAGTCTGCTCAGATGTGCCATTTTGTGAAACCCGCGGTATGTACAGATGTGTTTCAAAGACTCGGAATTGTTCTGATTCCGTTTCTGCTGTTTTCTATTATAGCATGTCAAATTCATATTCAACGCCCAACACAATTGCCTTCTTGCGGAGTGCAACATCAAAGACTCGGGCTTTGTCCAGCAGGAGCGCCAGGATACAACACTCTCTCGTAAAGTCGTGGTGCATGAGGCCCGGGACTGCTATCTCCTCAACCTGCACGGACTCCATAACGCCTCCCTCATCCGCCAAGCACTACCGCAACACCTGACAAAGCCAGTGCCCTACTTTCAAGATAGAGCAAATAAGCATCGCGAATTTGCAGTGGCCGCACGCCAACTGCTGATAACCAAGCGTTCAGATGCAGCAGCGAAGGCAAAGGCGACTCGCGCACAAAACTTGAAGGCAGCCCCGAACAAATTGCAGCCTCAGGCAGCCGGAGTATTAGACGCGACTTTACCTCTTGATAACCCATAACTCTGTACGCTAGACACGCACCCACTTTCCTATTTGATCGCTCACATTCTCTGCAGATTCTAGCACTGGTATCTCTTTGATGTGTATTATAACACATAAATGTAACTACGTAGCTAGCACTTACACTAAATCTCAAGTCTCCGAGTCGACACAATGGACTTCGGCGAATGTGACAAGTACAGCAAAAATCATGCGACAGCACCCAGCTAATCTTGCGATGGTCAATTGCAGTTACTCATTATCAACTCGGATGATGCGCACAAGGTAGACCTCGAGTTTCTACAATGAGACACCCCCGGATTTTCATATGAATTGTCACCGGATAATCCCACATTTCTGACATGCTGCGCAGGAGTTTTGAGATCATCTACGAGCCAGTCGACGGACAGCCGAAAGTCACGCTTGATAGCTGCTGACTCCCATACTCCCGGCGCCTCCCGCTCACTCCTGAAAATCACCAACTCAAAAGCTGGCGGTGTAGTTACATGTGAGACCATAATCCGAATCCATGAAGCGGCTGCCAGCGCCCGCCCCGATTGTGGGTTGTTTTATACAGTTTTATACAGTCCTCAGATGAGTGGTGTGGACCGGACAGCGAGGCAGTGGTGTTCAGGCACCACCCAAGTGTCACAACCTGTACTTGGCAGAGACAGAAAGGGAGACATAGACCCCCAGCCCCGTGGTGGCCTGCAGCTGCAAGTGCCCGCTGCAACTGCTACTTTCTGACAGTGTTTTCAGGACAGATGAATGTGGTATGTCCTAGGCCTAATGATTTAGCCCCGTCTAAGTGTGTTGTTGCTACTATGCAGAAAGAGAAAATAACCCCCTCTCTGTTTTAAGAAACAAACTGTTCACCAATGTGCCAGGTCATGGCACTCAAAAGCCCTTTCACTCTCTGAGATTAAGGGTTCCTTTGCCAGATGCAGGGTAGAGAATGCCTCAACCCGCATCCGTGAGTTCCCCCCAGGCCAAACATCCTGTCTGACTAGGGTTCACCCGCCACCGCGTAGAATCTGACAACAAGATATTGACCTCGCTACCTTCCTGTTTGAGAGTTACGAGTGTAGGGGATGACTTGGAAGGTCAACTAACTCTGGGAGTAAGTGTCTTATCATTTCTCTGCTCTCTAGGAGCGGTATACATACATGTCTGTAATTAGATTACTAATGCTACAGTAATGTCATATGAGTAAGGATTGGTAATGCACAGTCCTGCTTGCTAATACTACTGAATAGAGAATGTAAGCGATGACTGAGCATCCTACATAACTGAATGGTGCTGACTGAGCCTTTAGTAAGCTCAACACATTTGGTATATGAAATATGAGTCATGGAGAAGCCTCATGGGACTTCTGCTATTTAGTCATGGAAACTACTGGAACACAATGCAATAAGGTGCAAGTATCACATTGTGTGTGGCCATAATGATGATGGAATCACATGCTATGTACTATCTGATCTTATCTATCTACATATCTAATCTACATTGTCCATAGATCTGATCTCCAATGATCAGCAATACAATCTCGCTTTGACACTTCCTCATGATGACCACAGCGTCTCAAATTGGAATCACAGTTTGCCACAGGAAGGCAAAACTCATCCTCTCCAAAATCCAGTGCATCTGCTGGCCTTCCATTAGCAAGAAATTGCCACTCCCTCTGCGGCCCCCGCCAACTGGAGTATGGAGATTTAAACTCCAAATCGTCTGTTAGATTTCTGAAGTTCCATTTGACAAACTTTGCTTGGTCTTCCTCTGACCTAGCTTTGGTCTCAGCTTCTACCTTGGTGTGGTGATCATCCGCTGGAATATGTCTCTCCTGTGGCGTCTTCACCTTCAATATCGGGTCACGCCTCTGCTCCTCAGAAGCCTCCCCTTTGTGTATGAGTGTCCTTATAGTCCACTTATGGCCTGATCTCCACACCTCACGCATAAACTGCCAGTGGGATTTGGGGCTGTAATCAATTGGTTTCCACTTAGTATGGTCACCAAACACGGTTTGTTTGAGTATTGTCTCAATTCACACTTGTGTTACCGCGTAGGAATTGAAACAATGTGTAGCTGAATCTGAGGTTCTTATTTCCACCAGATTAGCCCATTCAAAGTTCCTGCCATGGGGTTTATGATCAGGAACACAAGGAGTTCATTTTGTCCAAGCGACTGTGTGCAGTTTTGGAAATCTGCAGAATCCATACCTGCAAGAGCTGCTAGTTCCTCTTGGTTGTATGGGTCAGGTGGTCTCCAAGCACGGTACCACAAGAGACACTCTTCCAGCAAATGCTTTCGAGTTTCCATAGCGCTACACGCACATTCCGCAGTGCCCTCCAGGTGAAATCTTTCACGGAACTCACCAATAGGCATGTGTCCTGAGATGAGTTGTGTTTTAACAAGGTATCAGTGGAGTTGAGAGCGTTGAGAGAGAAGACTGAGGTGGTGGTCCCAGTTACAATTCCTGAAGAATGAAGAAGAATTGTTCCAGTGTGCTCCAGCACATTGATGCCTTTTCAGATGTGACCTTTTTGTCCCCCAAAGTGTGGGAATTTGATGGCAGAATACAGACAGTAACAGTGTCAATAACAAAACAATGAATACAGCTGATGGCATCACACTGGCCTTGTTATCAGCCCTTTATAGCTTTGTATCAGATCACTTTTGCAATCAAAATGCAGTTTTTGATTTTTACAGACTGCACATGGGGATAAATCTTTACATATAATACATCATTGGATGGCCCTATCCTGTGGCAACATCCTGGTACAAACATCCTGTCAATTGAAGTGAAATTGAGCAAGTTATGGCCAGTCTACTGAAAAAAGTCATTCAGACTCAGATTCAAACACCACTCCTGCTGGCACATGATGTCAAATTCTGGTCAGGTACATGCTCTGAACAAGGAATACAATCAGAAGACATGCCACAAATAGTATTGGCTCTGAGCAAGAATTAAGTACTTTGGAAGTTAACTACAAATTCTCAATCCCTACATTCTTGGACAATGTAAATTTGTGGCTGCATTAGTAGTGAGTGCTGTATCTGATTGTTTCACAAAGTTTTACAACTGTTAGTTGCTCTCTAGGCAGGAGTTACAATCAGAACACAGCCTGTGGCAGTTCCAATGGGGGTGAGGCAGTTCAGACATCAACAGTACATGGTTGCATCAGCAGCAAGCACTACATTGGATTGTTGCACAAAGTTTCACAACCATTAGTTGCTCTCCAAGGAGTAGTTAAAATTACAACATAGCCTGTGGCAGTTCTAATGGGGCTGACACAGTTCAGACATCAACAGGCCGCAGTTGTATCACCAAGGAGCACTGCCTTTGATTCTTCCATACAGTTTCACAACCACCAGTTGCTCTATAAGCAGGAGTTACAAACAGAACAGAGCCTGTGGCAGCTCTGATGGGGGTGAGGCAATGCAGACATCAGCTAGACATGGTTTCTGTCACAGATTTTCAATGTTTCTACAAGACTTGCCTTACCAGGCAACGGTATTATTGGGAATATTTAAGCGCTTGTCAAGCGCTTATCCAGCGCTTATCCGGCGTCTATTTAGGTGCTTATCCAGCGCTTATCTGGCGCTTATTCCGGCGCTTATTCCCAGTGCCTATCAATTGATGCGCTGATGCGCTGATGCACTCCTTTTCTTATCTGTGTATCACATGATAGAACTCTCTGGAACCTTGTGGAACATGCTGGAACTATGATGTCATAGTATAGAACATTCCATTAGATGACGTCATAGTTCTTAGAACCTTCTGGAAAAGTCTAGCCTTGTCTTAGAACAAGCTAGAACAAGTCTAGCCTTGGAGCTGGGTCATGGGTTCAGGTCATGGGGACAATTGCTATTGGTTGATTATTGGAGTGGCACCACTAGGGCATAGGGCATGCTTAGTAAGGTAGATTACTTCACTTACTCATGTAGGTATTAGGGGTCTTAGGGTAGTACCTTACCTGGGGTCCTCCCCTTCATGTATATATAGAGGCACTCCTGAGGGCATATCCCCTCAGTCTTATCCACTCTGTTGATAAAGGACTACTCAGTACTCCCCAGTACTTCGCTCACCACACCTCTTACACTCTATCTCACTCTATCCCCTCAAGTTTAACAACTTATCTGGTGAGTAGTAACCTAACTGTTACATTTGGATAAGACTGCTCCTACTCCCTCACGTCTCTGGACGTGCTGGAGGTTTCTTTCCCCTTTCTTCTAGGTCTTGTGCCTGTGCGTGGGCCCCTCTACAAATCCTCTAGAAATAGAGGTAGCCGGACCATAGGCTCTAAGTGGTAGTCATGTCTAGGCCTTGCCTTGATGTGCACAACTTGAATCACCCTCTCGCCCAACGCTCCTAGAGCTGATCAGAGCAGGGGTTGGCATTATGCCAACATGATGAAAGTGTGCCTCCCCACAGGCGATAGTGGAGTCTGGTGTCAGACAGCTCGTTATAAGAGCTAGACAACAGGACTAGAAACCCATGAGTGCCTAGGCACGAAGACGGGTAACTTGTTCTGGCTGGACTTAGGGTCAGTGTAATACTGATCTGCCAACCATTTGCCGCATGGGTGGAACCATGACGGAGATCCTTACACCACCGGACCTGGAGAGAGAGTCCAGGCCGACGCCGGCACTACCCCACGCACGCACAGGACCTCTCCTTTATAGAGATTTTGTTTCGCACACCACTGAGCTGTCAAGCTCATCACACACCGTCACACAGTCACCATGCCAATTTCTCGCTTCATCGCTGCTAGGTCTGGCCGCAAGGCCCCCTACTCCATTCCTGTCCGTAATGAAGTCACCGGACTTCAGGAACGCCTCACCGTCTCGAAAGAGACACTTGACAAGTTCAAAGACACTGGCAAGCCTCGCCGGCTCAAATACCCCGATAACAAGCCTCTCATCAAGAGGATTGACCTCGAGGAGCAGGCTCGTACCACCATCGAGCATGAAGAGAACCAGGCTCGCATGAGACAGGTCTCTCACCTCATGTCTCAACTCAGCCTTCTCGATTGTATCGAGAAGCAAGAGAAGAAGGAAGCTGAAAAGCTTTCTCTTCTCCAGCGTATCGAGGAGCACAATCAACGGGCTTACATTCCCACTCCCACTCCTCTTTCCGCCACCCTCCACTTCCGTAAAACAAAGCTTATGCTTCGTCAGCAGGAGTTTGAACCAATGATCACAGCAGCCTGTCAAAGGCTTGAACCTGTGCTCAAGAAGCTGGACGCCTCCTTCTCGAGTGGTGGGCAATTGTCTAATCATCAGCTCAACACTCGTCGAGAAAAAGCCCAGCTGCTGATCGGTCGTGTCTTCATGGTTGAACAGTGGTTCAAGGAGAATCACACGGACAAGATGACCAATAGGGAATGGAGAATGTTAAAAAAGGACTTAAAGAGTTTAGGCAGGATTAGTTTTGTAGACATACATCGGAGATGGGGCTATATCCCAGAGCTACTAGAAGGGCTGTTCAATATGAACGCCTTTGTATTTGCGGAAATGGAATAAAATGTATTGGCTGACAAGCCTCATTTTACTCGGTGACAACTTCCTGAAAAGGATTTAATGGGTGAAAACAACTCTGACAAGAGTTCAATGTGTGAAAAGTGGTGTTTCTCTTCTTCTTATACTAGAAATAGTATTTCGCTTATCCTTTGCTAACTAAGAAATTAGAAGCAATGGCTCACTCAATCCAACGCCGGATCCAGCGCTGCCCCCGCTGCTAAC
>JABYQR010000362.1:0-43260 GCA_022592445.1 Cytidiella melzeri
AGGCCTCTGCTAATAGGGTGTGGTGCAACCAACAAGGTTGTCGTCAATAGTCGTGTTGATGGTGGTTCAAGAGCAAAAGACAGGCAGTATTGTCAGCCAAGGACGAGTGAACCAGGACGTGATTGGCTTTCCATTCTGGGCACCAATTGTAAATGCCCCAAAATGTACATACCCCAACAATCACTAATCAATCTCCGTTTGAATTGAACAGTGTCAGTCTGAATTCCGTCAATCGGTAGAGATCTCAGATCCCTGCCCTGTCCGCTGCCTGTCTTGCCTTTGTGCCAAACTCAAACAACTGTCGGGATTTGTATTTTCTAAGATCATATAGAGATTACATTAGCATTTTCTTAGTGTCAATGTACACATTCTGTTCTCTCTTTGCACAAATCTTCAAGTCTGCTGCTTTGGTCGTTTGTGCCAGCACATTACCATAGAGGACACTACACTTGAACCTATAGAATTGTCCTGGAGGTATTGTGACAGCCCTCTTGTAGGTATATTGGGGACACTGCTCCATAGGGCTGGGATGAATAACATCAAGAGTCTGGTGAGTGGTGAGGCAAGGCTTACTCCCCCTACACCCCAGTCATAGCTGGGCATCCCACTTGAGCCCTCAAGTGAACAGGTTATGACCATTGAATAGCAGAAGGAAAGAAAGAATGAAGGGAGTGATGTCATTTGTTTGAATTCATGTCAAGGCTGGCCCTGTGGGTAGTCAGGCGTCTAAGGTGGTATGTGTGTGCACACTGAAAGAGCATCTAATGTGCAATGATCTCATTTGTACTTATTCTACACAACTATGTATGTGGAACTCTCGCTATTATTAGTATTCCGATGGTTGTTCAAGTTTGGCACCAAGGCGGCAAGAGTGGCAGACAGGGCGTGCATCTGAGATCTCTACCAATTGACTCACAGCTTGGCATGCCCGGCATGTTTCAGAAAATCTGTCGGCAATGGCAACAAGCTTGATGGGCCAGTTTATGGTGCACATCACTTGGTAGCCATCACTTTTGAACAGATCATATAACTGGCAAATTGCCTTCCAAAAAAAAAGTTGCTTGTTTTTCATAGAAATTTGCAGCTTTCTCTAAGCTTTAGCATATATCTTATATTGTATGGCACAATTTTAAATTAATACCATTGAGTGCAAAAATACAGCTTTCTGAATTGAGGCACTCAGAGTATTATGTTATTAACAGCTTCTATATATATATAGTAAGTTTATGTACCATGTATGGTAATGGCAAAACATTCCAAAACATTTTTTTGATCGATCAAGCGGTACAGACAAACCCTCTACCTTTAGAGGTTAGCATCTATATCTCAATTGCAATCATCTCACTAAGAGGATTTATTGTCATTTGCTAATGTTCTTGACGCTGCGGAGCCCTTGTTCAAAAGGTAGTGCACCATAGAATTGACCACGCCTAAGAACAAACAAGGAAGAAAAACCTTCAATGGGTGACCAAGTACTAGTACCTATTAATACTGGAGAAAGTAGTTACACACATTTGAACTTAAAGTACCCAACCAACCACAGAGCTTACCCTGATGATGCAAATATATGGGATGGCCCCAGTCCGTTCTGATTTGCGGGCACATGGACTCATCCTTTCAATTAACAACAACAGTGGTGTTGTTTTGCGGTGACAGTTCCCCCATCGATTGTTGTGCTTCTGTACCAGCTGACTCCAGTAATAGGTTTCCGTCAGAAATTCACTGCCAACTTTCCAACAAACGTTAGAAACACAATTCCGGTAAAGGTGTTTCCAACGTATTTTTTAAACATGTTACTTAAAGAATGTAAGTAAGTGTTAGAAACATGTAAGTAAATACTTTCTTACAATGTAAGTAACAAAAACAGTGTTGGAAAATCTGCATGTAAACAACAAGTCTCAAAAATCTACAAACTCCGATTCATCAACTACATCTGATTCCAAAAGAGGAGCTACAACAGAAGCTTGGGGAGAGGTTGTGCAAGGAGTATCAGATAGCATATCCAAGATTGCGGTGGGAACCAGATTGATCTCAAATCCAGAGGAAATCCTCCCAAATGAGACTGTGGTGTTTGTGCCAAATGGCTTGTCAAGTTCATCATCATCTCCATTGCCATTGTCATTTGTCTCATCACCATCATCATCATCATCATCATCCTTAGTCATCAGTATTGTCCAGAGAGTGCAAATATTCTCCTTGAACTGTTTAAGGAGGTCCTTATTGATATCACAGAATTTGACAGCTGGTTGAAACCTTGTAGTGGAATGAACTGGTCCAGTGTCATTCTATATAATATATCATATAGGCCAATTCATGATACATAATAAGTCTACTTACCTTGCGTGTGTAGTAATGACCTACTTGAATCATATCAATCAATGTCTGTGCATATTAATTTTCCCAAAGAGGAGAATTCAGCCATGTGAAATTATATCCAGTTTGCTCATCAGGCATTGAGTTCACAAGAGCTGAAAAGATCTTAATGTTGACCATCTTTGCTATGATTAGTCTGATAAAAGTTAATGTTGCTCAAGAAGACATACTGCAAGTACACGAGCATTACAGTGATATTGGAGATCTTCCCACCACTCCAGCGTAGATTTTCCAGACAACTCTCAGTCAAATGGGAACTCATGACACCAGTAAGCTTCAAGCTGTCACTTAGCTCTAGTGTTGCATGTAGAGCTGTAGGCAGCCCAAGCAGAGGGTATGCAGTATTGTCACAACGTTGCTTCTTCCAAATCAGCATTTCCTAAAGTGTCCCCTTCACCAACTCCTCTATGCAGTCATAAGGACATTGATACGCCCGGAAATTGGCTAGGCGCGGAGACCCTGCAGCAGCCTGCCATTTGCGCGGCCTGCGTCATCCTGAGCAGCAAGTCCCTCCACTTTCCCAGTGTCACGGGCACGAGGAGTTCACCGAGGTCACGAGGAGTCCGCCGAGGATCTGAGGACTTGGCAAGGAGCAACGCGCCGGAAACATCTGAGGCCGAGGAATCGCACCAAACTCTGACACACAGACACGCCCCTTTTGCATCGGAGCATGGGCCGGCCAGCCACCAAGTGTTTCGGACGCGGGTCGGACCAACGGTAGAAGAAACTTGACGCGCAAACCCCGTTTCAGGAAGACTCCTATCACGCCACGCTGTGTAACTCCTGGACGGCGCCTCATCACCTGCTCGCGATGGGTGGCGCCTTTTCAGCGCAAGGGCGCGCGCCGCTACTCCGCGTCGGCCAACGCTGTGTCCTGCCGGGCGTCGACTCGCTGGACATTTTGCCTCCGCAGACGGAAGTATTCTGCCACCCTGTTTCCTTGCTCTCGCGTTTGGGTTTAGGACATAGAAGGAAAGTTTTGGAGAGGGTCTTTAGGGTATATAAAAAGGTGTTGCTTGTACTGCGTAGAAATAATCAATCAATCCCCACCCCAGTTTCCAGAGTTCACTTTACGCTTTGTGCTCACGTCGAGGGAGTCTCTTTGCGCCCATAGCTGTAGCTTCTTCTGCGTTGTCTCACTGCGACTTCTTCCACGTTTATGTCCGCTGCGTCTACCAACAACAACCCGCCTCGAGTCTGCCGTTACTGTCCCACTGTTCCCCACCTACCCAACGGTTGCTGCCCTTACCGCCCGCGCCCGCGCGAGGTTCTACGCCGTTACCCCATCATCCCCGCGCCCACGCCGCCGCCAGAACCCTCAGCAGCGCCTACGGTCTCCCCTGAGAGATCTACTCCTAAATCACCCTTGCCAGCGTTGTCTGTCGCCTCCGTCGCGGACTCGCTTGATAACTGCTCTTACTGCAACACTCAGAGCGATCACCCAATTCCCCTACGATCAGGACCTTTCGTCCCGCTTGACTGCGGTCGCCCGCGCGCGCCGCACCCAGATTGTTGGCTGTCTCCAGACTTTGAAGGCGAGGACCACGAGTGCAAACTAGTGCAGTTCAATCTTACCAGCTCTACTAACGTCGTCGTTGGCCACGCATTTGCTTGCAATACGCACCACCGTTCGGGAAGTGTTGTTCTACACTACCGTCCCGCGCGCAGTATGTAGAGTCAAATTGACTGTGATCTCACATAGCCTTGCGCTGCGACCCGCGCTCCATTAGTTTATCTTCCTCTACGGTTCCTTTTGGCTTTGTTATACTGCGTTTACTTTTTAAACTGCGTTATTTTACTGTGTTACTGCGTTGCGTTTCACCTTCACTGCGTCGAGCTTACTGCGTTCACTTTCACTGCGCCCGCGTTTTACAGCGACTACTTCATCTTCACCAGCGACCGTGTTTTGTGTTCGAGATTCATATTGCGCCTGCGTTTATCATCTGCATCTCTCCGCACGCCGTTTTCCTACAAGTTGCGACATCTCCCGCGCGTTCTCTTTGAGCCGCGCTAAAACTCTTTCGCTTCCACCGCGCCGCCTTGCCCTTTTTACCCGCGATACGGGTGGTAACTGCCCGTCTAGCTCTTTTCACGCAAACTTTATCACAAACCTTGTTGCTCTTTCTAGCACAGGTAAAACTAGGACTCTAAGACCACCTCGCACACTTTAACACTTCCGCGCTTCCACACCTTTACACTTCTATTGCCACTTCGTGGTTGGTTGTGTTGTCTTTAAGGTTGTTCTTAGTTAGAAGCGTGACTCAGTGCCTCAATGTGGGAAGGGCATAGTAAGGTTGGCTCCAGCATGAGGTACAGTGATGCTGGGGTATGCAGTTGGAGGAATGAGGAGGTATTCAGAGATGGGGTATCCTCAGTAGCTGATCTTGCGCTTATGGAAAAAGTGTGCAAAATATTGATATTTCCAGCTCTCGCTCACGGACAAGGTTACCTTGTTCTTTTCATTGTTTTTTTTTCTATATGAATCACATGGTAGCGTAGCTTCATTCCCGCGGACACAGCTTTGTTGATTATCATTTCCTTATCGAGCCGTCTCTCGTTGTACTATAAGAGTTCACTCACTCCTCTCTTTTCCCCCCCCCATCGTGCTCTCTTCCTTTGCACCTTGGGGTAAGCTTGTCTCTCTCTTGCACTTGCAGTATGCACATATGCTGATCCTGTACTTAGCTTACTCACTCAATGCTCGTGTCTAGGTACAGTTATATTCCCATCGTGCTCTCTTCCTTCGCACCTTGGGCTTACTCGCTTGACGCTCGTGTCTAGGTACTCAGAGGTCTGACAGCGTCATTAGGTCTTAGCAGCGCACACAACTCTGCCTTTCGACATATCCGTTGTTACAAAATGTGCTGAGAAGCACAAAGGCAGAAGTAAAGGCAAAGAACAGGCACATGCAACAGTAAGGTGCAATTTTGGGGGGGGGGGGGTTAGATGTTGTAGGCAATGAAGTCATGCAATTTGTAGACTACAGTAGCATTGACAGTTGAGACTGAGGACAGTGCCAGCAAGTCATTTAAAAGGCAACATGGGTGCCAAACAAAGGCATGGCCATGTACCTGTGAATCTTGATGGGCCACAGTTCACTTTGTTGGAGGGGGCCCAAGGCAGTGAAACAGACAGATGGAAAGCTGATAGTGACTAACTGTGTATATTAGCATACATGTAACAATTTGTTCAGAGTCTATGTGTTAACACTGTCCAGTTGAAAAAAAAAAAAAAAAAAAAAAAAAAAAAAAAAAAAAAAAAAAAAAAACAGACCAAGCTCCAATGAAGTGGTGGTAACATATACAGTGATGCTACTTAAAAAGTGTACACCAATAGTCATGCATACCAACTTACAGTCTTCATGAGTGCATCTTACACAAGGTGTTAGTTGTGAATGCAAGACCATCAGGGACTCGGGTGAGCAAGGACTTGAACAAATCATCCAAACATTGACTATATCATCAATTACCAATAAATACCAATACAATTAACATTCAATATCCAACATGTGGTATTAGTATTCAATGGTAATCATCAAATACAGCCCAATTGGAATATTTGATGGTATTTGCGAAGCACCCCTTGCGCAGCCAGCTGTAACAAGCTATGACGTCTTCAAGCGCTCTATCAGCTTGCGTGCTTCCACTTCCTTCAAGCGCCTTCTGCTTCCCTGCTCGCTGTTGGCCCGCCCTCTCTGCCTGGAATGGCTCTGCAGCGCTGTTCCGCCCATAACCCTATTTATCGTTTGTTGTAACAATATTCATTAATAATTACAATATTCATTCATAATTACAATATTGCTTCTCTCTCCGCAGGAACTATAGGAACTATGCACGGTGGGTTCCTGTGAGGATTCGCAACGTATGGTCGTGAACTAACATATCCCCCCTCCCCTCGCCGCGTGGTGCCCGTTGTCGCCGTGGTAAAACGATCACGCTACAGCCTATAAATACGGCTTTGCACGACCTACACAGCCTGAGACTCCAGCACCCACCGCGACCACCAGCACCCACCGCGACCACCAGCACCCACCGCGACCACCATCTAACTCTCCGCCATGCCCATTCACTCCCAGTTGGTGTTGCCGCCCCATGCTTCCCTTCCCATTCCCAACGATGCGGAGGCCAACATCTCCCACTTCAACAAGATGCTCCGCAAGGCATCCACCCTTGTGTCATTCCAACTAGAGGTCCTACCGCGCCTGGGTGAAATGTCCTAGTAAGTCAACAACGCTGTGTTTCTATTAGTTCTGCTCATGCTATCCGTTATTCAGCCCTATTGACGAGGAGGGAGTTCTCGTTCCCTTAACGTTTGAGGGACTCACTAGCTACGCCCGCACGCATTTTTTTCTAGAGCACATGTCGTGCTTTTGCCCTCTCCGTACGGGCATATTCGTTTCGCCCAAGGTCATCCGCCCTAAGGCCGACCCTGCGAAGGTATTCATTGGGTGTTTCCAATGGGCAGGTCCCGGCACGGGCTGTGGATATTTCAGTGAGTGCCTCTTTCCACCAACGACGTTCACCTATGGTTAACTATGCATCAAAAGTGGACCTACAGCAGTCCCTTGGTGACAAGCTACACCTGCAGCGGACGAAGATGTACAAACACAAGGCCCTCGATCAAAGTAAGTACATCTGCTGCGGTTTACTGTTCACTCACAGCTGATACAATATACTTGAGACCAAGTACTCGACACTAAGAACACGTATGCCGTGTTACACCGCGACTCCGCTGTCCCTCCTCTTCATCCCGCTTGGGACGCAAGTGTCAATGAAGGTACACTCACCTGTTTACTACTGTCCAAACAAAATTAACCAACAATCGATACTACAGAGGCATTCGACAGAATGCTCGCTCAATCTGCAGAGCAGCCGGAAGTTGTCGAACCGCCTCGCTTCAGCGCTCCGCGCACCCCTGCCCGACCGTCAATGCAAGCTGGCATGCCAGTCGCTGGTGAGGCCAATGACCGGATGTTCATGGCTTGTAAGTTGTACAAAAACCACTGGCAGCTGATACTCACATTGAATTAGTTGTCTCTCCGGGCTTTGTGTCGGAAACTCGCCGTTTGATCGAGCCCGTCACCGATCTATCCATGACACCGATCCACTCTATGCCCACTCCCACCTGGGATGAGACCGTGAATGTGTTGCAGTCGCTCATATCCGATCCCAAGGGAGTTCCTTTCGATAAGTTCATGCGTGTCATTGCCTCCTGTACTCGCTGCGACAACACACTTGGACTATGCGCTTTTGAGGCACATTCATGTGTTGTAGAGGCAAAAGAGTGGGCTGACATTGTACGGGAGGCTGACAGATTGTTTCCCGCATCACTGCTACCATCGACAGAGGACTCGCCATCGTCCTCGCCGCTATCATTGCCACCTTCCTCGCCTCCTACTGCATCCTCATCCCCTCCAATCACTCCCTCGAAGGTCATGCGCTCCTCACCATCTCCGGAGGTCACAGCGACTAGCAGCCTTGGTAAGCGATTCCGCAAAACACTGGAGAAGAACGAGAAACGTGCGCGGGTGAAGCTGGAGATTGAAGACCCCGCCACAATCATCTTTGACGTAGACGCGTAGCTGCCGGAGGACAGAAAGGTGGTTGGTGGGCTGCTCTCCTCTTCTTGAAATTCGTCTCGAAATATATTGTAGCACGACTCGCACCAATGTACCGTTGAACATGAGCACGTATACATAAAATGAAGTACTCGCTTTCTTGTTATACCGCGGTCAGGTTCTTTGCTTATTAGTTTGTCCAACCAAACGTCCTGTCACGTCAGGTAAATAATCGAAATAAGATTGTACATCATATCGTAAAGCAAAATGGAGGACATGACGATGAAGCGCGAAGTTACATTGCAGCGGGTAAGGCACGACCTGAGAGTTCACCAATGTTCGTCAGCACGTTCGTCTTTGCAGCCTTCCTATGAGGCAACGTCCGGCGCCATTCTTGAGCGGTTTTGGGCTGGACTTTACCGTCCAGTATCGCCTTGCGATGGTTCACGAAGAACTGCTCATTCCTGGCACTCCAGTAGTCGAGGTCCACCCCCGATTGCGACCATGTCGTTACAGTTGGCCACCACGACCGATACGCAGTACCCGAAGGGCCATTCTCGGGGTGTTCTGAGTTATAATCAGCATTGTAATTTGTCCAAGAAACATGATACTTACCCGGCATGACCCTGTACACTCCGCAGATCACATCCTCTTGATGTGGCGATAATTCATCGTCCACATAGTCCAAGCCGTCTAGTCGACGATGGTTACTCCGAGTTTGGAACCCACTCGGACCGTCGTATACCGCTGAATCGTCTGCATAGGCGTCACGGGCCAGTCGCCACAGCAAGCCGCCCCGTAACAAGGCAGCGCGACCCTGAACACTTTTGATGACCTCCTCTCGATATTCGAGGTAGTCCTCATAGTCCGCAATCGTGAACTTGTGACGATGCTCGATGAGTCCGAGCCCTAACGGTACCAGGTTGAAATAAGAGGGCATCGGGGGAGTTGGCTGAAGCACCGTTGGGTCCGCGATTGACTGAAGTGTGTTGAAGGGCACTCCCCATCTGAGCAATGCGCCAGTCACATCATCCAACGAGGGACCAACCCCGGATCGTAGGAGGTGGTTCACGGTGACAGGGTCGGCCAGGCAAAGGGAGTATGACACATCGTTGGCCTGTGGATCCCGAGCGTACACAAAGTACCGATGGTGTTGCTCGTTGTCCATTACAGTCCGAACAATCAGGTTGTTCTGACGGTGCAGCGGATGTCCTAGGGCAGTACCGGGCACAAGATCCGTGAGCGTGGGTGGCGGCATTACGAAGTCGCTCGGTTTGGCCTCGAGGTATGAAAAGAGTTCACACATTGGTGTGCGATACCCAGGACCGACCTTCTCGTTGATGATCCCCATGAACTTGTAGATCTCTTTTTCTCGCGGCGTTGCCTCTTGATCCACGTCGACCGTCACCGCTGCGGATGTGAGTATGCCGTAGCGATAGCTCAGAGCCTGGTCGAATGCAATGCCTTTCCTCTGCAACAACTCGGGTGCACCAGACTGGGGCATTTGAGTGGATGAGGATGTACTTCCACTGGTGGAAGCAATCGGCTGCGGAGCCAGGGGTGGGGTGCGAGGTCGACGTCGAGGAGAGCGAGAACGACGTCGAGGAGAGCGCGAGCGACGTGGAGCAGAGTGGGAACGACGTCGAGGAGAGCGAGAGCGAGAGCGACGTCGAGGAGAGCGCGAGCGAGAGCGACGTCGAGGTGAGCGAGAGCGACGTGCAGCAGAGCGAGAACGACGAGGAGGAGAGCGAGAACGACGTCGAGGAGAGCAAGGGCGACGAGGAGGAGAGCGAGGGCGACGAGGAGGAGAGCGAGGGCGACGAGGAGGAGAGCGAGAACGACGAGGAGGAGAGCGAGAAGGCAACTCAGGCAATGTCTCAGCCTGAGGACTCGCAGCCGTGCGCAGATTCTGTAATCGCGGTGCGTCGTCAAAGTAGTCCCAACTTTCCACCAATTCCTGATCCTCGGTCGTAGCAGATGGGTCCAGCTCCTCCCAAATGTCGAATTCGTTGAACACCGCATTGTACCTGCGTTGCGACCGAGCAGTGTCGGCCCACAAGTCGCGCCAGCGAGGCTTTCCGACAAGAACTCTGTTCCAGGCGCCGCTACTGTCGTCTGACTCTTCCCATCTGAAGACTTGGCAGTTGTGGCTCTTGTTTGGGAGTTCGAGATTGGCATGCAGCACCTCCCTTGCTTGCACACGAGCCTTCTGCGCCGGATTCATTTGGGCGAGTTTCGCTGCACTAACCTTCTCTCTCCTCGCAAAGAACTGCTGGGGTGTTTCACCCGGTGCCTGACCAGTGGTCGAACTTTGCCCTCGTGTGGCGACATAAACAGGGCCAGGTGGGCGTGTCACGTTGCTCACTTGCGACGAGGTGGCAGGGGGCACATGGACAATGTTTGTGCCTTCAACTGAGGACGGCCAATGAGTTTCAAGTGAGCCCCAAGCAGAAGACGAGGATGGTGCTGCAGACGGCCAATGAGTGTCAAGTGAGCCCCAAGCAGAAGACGAGGATGGTGCTGCAGACGGCCAATGAGTGTCAAGTGAGCCCCAAGCAGAAGACGAGGATGGTGCTGAAGACGACGAGGGGCCGCCCAAGGACTCCACGCCTACAACATTACGAGCCTCTGCGACTTCTTCGTCCCATTCGTCCCTAGCGAAACGCGCTGCAGGCTGTCGAAGTGAGGCTTCCAAATCAACTGCTGAGGGCAGATACTCGGTGGACCAAGGGTGCTCAGAAACTGCTGGGCGCGGTCCAAAGTACAGCCAGACAGGCAATTGAAAGTGGTTTATGAGATCCTTGAGGTTCTCAAGTGTTGACCCCATTGCTCCGACGGTGACGTCGACGACAAGCCCCAATCTATCAGTGGTTGACTGGTCAGCCTTGTCGCCGACCAGGCAAATTGTAGACCTGCGCAACATGCGTGCCTCGTGTTCCGAAACCAGCTTCCTATGTTGCAATGTGTCCAACCAATGTTTAGGCAATACATGTCCCGCGTATGTCACCTTCGAAACGTTAATCCTGAAGACTCCTCGCACAAGGCCCAGGAACGATTTGGCTTGTTTTTTCGTTGGCCAGCTGCGATCGTAGTTATAATCTTGTGGCCAGGGAAACGTGTTACGATCTATCTGGACGAGGAGAGGCGTATACGATCCTAAGGGGAAAGTTCGCTTCATCGCGTCGAGGACTCTGCGCAGGAAAGCCTCCAAGTCGCGCCACTCTTGTACATTCTCCAGCCTCCACTGGTTGTCGTTGCCTTGGACTACCTTTATTCCCGCCAGCGGTTGCAGCAGACCGGTATACTGTGTCTCTCTCGGCGTGACCGCGGTCCAATAGTGTAATTGGTTGGCCAGTCTCGTGTAGAGCCATGGCCAGGGCAGCGGAAGGCGACCAATGTTTTTTGTGAGGTTTTCCGGCGCAAGCTTCGGGAGAGTGGACATGTTGGGAGAGACATAGAGGCCAGGGTAGCGGGGGATATCGGTGTCAGAAGCCCATAATACCGAGGGCTTGGGCAGGGTTTGGGGGAGGGTCGACATATCGGCGCTGCAGGGACATTAGTTTGGAGGCACAACCTGATCAGGGTAGGACACTTACGAGTTTTGATGGGGTCGGTGAGTGGCGAGTGTCTACGGCACAGGATGTAGGGGGAACTGGGCGACTATCAGCAACGAGCGAAAGCGTAGCGAAAATTTGTACTTACGAGCAGAACAATTTACGAAAAGACCTTTTCAAACGTTGACCTTCTCCAAGAGGCGGCGCGTCTTTGCGAAAGCTTGGCTGTCGCGAGCAGACAAGTCCAGGCAGAAACTTGGCTGCAGGCTCTGATGCTACGGTGGTGACGAGTGACGTGGACAGACAGATGCTCCGCTGTCTAGACAGTCAAGGGTGAAGACTCCGGTAGCAGATACTCCGCTACCGTGAGTTTATAGAGAGGAGGAAGTGGTACAGCTGGTGGTGGTGGACTCCGGTAGCAGATGCTCCGCTACTGTGTCTGAGGACGTGTGTTGAAGGTCGTCGTCGACGTGCTGGTCAGGTCGTCGTCGAGATGTTGGTGCTGGGCGAGGACTCCGGTAGCAGATTCTCCGCTACCGTGAGTGTATGGAGGGGAGGAGGAGGTACAGCTGGTGGTGGAGGAGGAGGTACAGCTGGTGGTGGAGGAGGAGGTACAGCTGGTGGTGGACGACTCCGGCAGCAGATGCTCCGCTGCCGTGAGGTTATGGAGAGGAGGAGGAGGTGAAGCTGGTGTTGGAGGACCCCGGTAGCAGATACTCCGCTACCGAAGGTGGTGGTTGATGGTTGTGGTGGTTGGGGTGGTGAAGGTCGAAGTCGTGTGGGTGGTTGTGGTGGTTGTGATATTGGCGGTGGTGAGAGCAAATAAGAAGGAGGAGGAGGAGGAGGAGGTGGTGGTGGTGGTGGTGGTGGTGGTGGGAGGGCGTTGCAGGAGGAGGAGGTGGTGTGGTCGCCGTGGTACGTGGTGGTGGCAGTGAGAGTGGTTTGGGCGCCTGAGATATGTTTGGCGCTCCTGACTTCGCCGCGTCGCGTCGCGTCGACCAAGTCCAGCCAGACTTCGCACACAGCCAATACCACCACCCCCAAGACCACCTCCACCACCTCCTTCAACGTTGCCACTGCCACCACCACCACCACCACCTCCTTCAACGTTGCCACTGCCACCACCACCACCACCTCCTTCAACGTTGCCACTGCCACCACCACCACCTCCTTCAACGTTGCCACTGCCACCACCACCACCACCACCACCTTCTTCTTTGCTCTCACCACCACCGATATCACCACCACCCACACGTCTTCGTCCTTCACCACCATAACCACCACCCACATTCCAACTCACGGCAGCGGAGCATCTGCTGCCGGAGTCCTCCACCTTCTTCTTTGCTCTCACCACCACCGATATCACCACCACCCACACGTCTTTGTCCTTCACCACCATAACCACCACCCACATTCCAACTCACGGCAGCGGAGCATCTGCTGCCGGAGTCCTCCTCCTTCTTCTTTGCTCTCACCACCACCGATATCACCACCACCCACACGTCTTCGTCCTTCACCACCATAACCACCACCCACATTCCAACTCACGGCAGCGGAGCATCTGCTGCCGGAGTCCTCCTTCTTCTTTGCTCTCACCACCCACACGTCTTCGTCCTTCACCACCATAACCACCACCCACATTCCAACTCTCGGTAGCGGAGTATCTGCTACCGGAGTCCTCCTCCTTCTTCTTTGCTCTCACCACCACCGATATCACCACCACCCACACGTCTTCGTCCTTCACCACGCCAACCACCGCAACCATCAACCACCCACATTCCACCACCACGACCATCAACCACCCACATTCCACCACCACGACCATCAACCACCCACATTCCAACTCACGGCAGCGGAGCATCTGTTGCCGGAGTCCTCCTCCTTCTTCTTTGCTCTCACTACCACCGAATCGTCCTTCACCCCAACCACCACCCACATTCCAACTCACGGCAGCGGAGCATCTGCTGCCGGAGTCCTCCTCCTTCTTCTTTGCTCCCACCACCACCGATATCGCCACCACCAATATCACCACCACCGATTCGTCCTTCACCCCAACCACCACCCACATTCCAACTCTCCGTAGCGGAGCATCTGCTGCCGGAGTCCTCCTCCTTCTTCTTTGCTCCCACCACCACCGATATCGCCACCACCAATATCACCACCACCGATTCGTCCTTCACCCCAACCACCACCCACATTCCAACTCACGGCAGCGGAGCATCTGCTGCCGGAGTCCTCCTCCTTCTTCTTTGCTCCCACCACCACCGATATCGCCACCACCAATATCACCACCACCGATTCGTCCTTCACCCCAACCACCACCCACATTCCAACTCTCCGTAGCGGAGCATCTGCTGCCGGAGTCCTCCTCCTTCTTCTTTGCTCCCACCACCACCGATATCGCCACCACCAATATCACCACCACCGATTCGTCCTTCACCCCAACCACCACCCACATTCCAACTCACGGCAGCGGAGCATCTGCTGCCGGAGTCCTCCACCACCAGCTGTACCTCCTCCTCCCCTCCATACACTCACGGCCACAATGCTCTTGTCCATAAACGGAAGGTGAGAATATATTTTCTTCACACGAAATAAAACATCTCTCGAACGCACAACACCAACCTGCCAGACCATCCTAACCACTCAAGTACGTGCCACGGATAGGAACATTAACATGCGCATAGGTATTTATCACTATTATGCAGAGCTACTCACGCTACATCTAGAAGGTGCCATGGGAGTCATGTCGTTTTTGCCGTTTTTCTGGTGATGGTGGAAGGATATCTCGGTATATAACTCCTCTGGCAGTTAGCGGTGGTATGCTTGATCCTGTGGACGCAACGGAGTTGGTGGTCGTAGCAGCTAATGAGGGAATTGGTTGCACTGAAAGAGGTGAGTCATCGTCATCTTGTTTCCAGATCCACAGGGCCGGAATAAACACTCACTGGTATCTCTAGGATTTCTCATCTTCAGCGCAATCTGCTGGATGACATTGTGAAACTCATCATACGAGCCATCCATGTTGAGCGAGAAATGTGGATCTTCAAGCATCACCGTGATGCCATGCAGCGCTGGTAACATTCTTGCCGTATCGTGCTTGAATTTTTGATCTAGCTGGAGCTGGAGAGCTCTGCGATTGTTGACGGACTTTCCATTGGAATGAAAATGTTTGGTGAGCACTTCATAGGCTTTAGGGATAAAAACAGTGCGTACCTCGACTTCAGTGCCAGCGGTATCAGGCTGATCGCTGATTTGTACTTCATCATCCAAAGCCAACAACTCGCCTGTTGTCCTCAAGATTTCAGAAGCTTCGTCAGCATCAGCTTCTAATAGGACAGTGCTGCGAGGATGCGAGGGCGGTGGCAATAATGAGTCCTTGTCAGTATCAGAGTGACTGAACCGAGCTGACTCCAAATGCCTAGGTAGCCCTGTACTCTCACTGCAATCTAGCAGGTGAGAGTTTCCCTGCACTGCTGCAATGCTGGACGTCTGAGATCTCGGAAGAGATTCCTCCAACGGTGGAGAGGTTACTGCCTTTGCGTAGGATTCGCCGTACCAAGCACGGTTTTTCACCTCAATCTCCTTCGCATCTGACAAGCTGGCCGGGAACGAGAAGGAACCGCGAAGGATGTGGCCTCCTTCCATCCATTGCTCGACCAGCATTCTAAATGCTCGCATATGCTTGCAGGCACCACCCCGTTGAAGCCAGTCTGGGCAAGTACAGGTTGCTGCTCCGGTAGGGTGCATAGTGAGCCAGTAGAATGTATGTTCGCTGCTCATTGATGCGCATTTTGCCCACAGCTCGTAGGGCCGTGCACTTGGGACAGGCGCCAGCTTTCTCGACGCAAAGATGGCACGTGCGTCGGCATCACGTCGTTCATCAGCTGGATACCATGCAAGCCGAGGGCAAGGTGCACCAGATGAGGTATGCAAACGCGAATTCGATGATGTCGCGGTGATCACTGAATGGCCGAACCGCTTATGTTGCCAGGTATTGTACTGTGTGACCATACGATGCTGTGCATAGATTTGAGGAAGAATATTGGAGACAAGACGATAAAGAAGCATGTCAAATCGTAGGCGATGGCCGGAGTGCTGCCATTGAGGTACGTATTTCCGCTTCAAGTTGCCGTTGAGCGATTCTAGGTGGTTAGTCGTAGGAAGCACACCCTGTACCGGGATTCCTAAGCGATCGGCCGCTTTCTTACGCCCGTGAAGGGACCAGCTACTCCATAGCTCCCGAGGCATCCAGGTCGTGAGCAAGTAGTCCAAATACTTTGCTACGCCATCGAGGTACTGTTTTCCGTCTCTATCCAATCCTAGGAAACTGAAATCTTCACGAGCTCGATTGATCAAATGCAAGCCGTCTGCGTGGCAAGTAGTGGCCAGAAGTCTACAAGAGATCATCTTGGGCACGGAATCTGGTAAGTAATCTGCTGTACGTACGCTTCTTCCAGAGTTAACAGTCTGCTATTTGCATATATGCGCCAGTGGGACTCGCTACGCGGCAGCGAACTCTTCCGTTTATTTGTCCAGCATTGGCGAATGTGAAACTTACACAGCAAGAGGATGAGATCGCTCCACACACGTAGAAGGGCACCGCGCTCTTTGAAGTCCGTATCTGTGATTGCAGCGTACGGTGTAAACCTTTCCCCATGCCGCTCGCCAAGCCAGGATTTCCATCCAGAGAGAAGCTCCGCGAGAATGTTCGTGTCATATCCCGCGTGTGTTGCGCGATTACCAGATGGGGCGGAGAACAAGAACATTGCTACTGGAAGGCCATGCCCGGACTCGTCAACTCCAAGGGCAATCCAAACGAGGAGCCGTGAGGTGCAGAGTCCAAACGTCCCGTCTAGGACAAGCTGCTTCTTATGACAGAACGCCCATGCGGCATCTTTCATTTCTGGTGTCGAGATGGAGATTTTTAACCGTTCTCCCTCACTAGCACGGGCGCTGTACTGGAAGACGGATTTATGAAGGTCAGGCTTGAAGTGAGTACTGTCAGGATTCAGCCAATTATCGACGTTATGTTCTGCGGCAATCTTGACGTCAATACTAAAGGCCTTGCGATAGTGTTGTCGGTAAAGCCGACTGAAATCCGAAGGTAATATATTGTAGCGATGGTTTATGGTGGCGAGCGCGTTGGCTGGGCTCTGACCTCGGTATGCAAGGTGAGTGAGCATGTCGATATTGGTAGATTGGATCACATTAATCCTAGAAGAACTCAGATTATCAGACATTGTCGGGGCCAACATATAGGTAGCAGCGGCATACCCTGCTCCGTTTCCCAACTGCCTCAGTGCGACCTCAACAACGTGCTCATGCAGTGGGATAGCAGGGATCTTATCCAGCTCTGCCGTACGACATTTGTCGTTGTGCTCTAGGTAGGCAAGGACTCGCGTGACCACACTCATCTTACTGTCTTCCCCTATCTGATATGTCACGTCGGCATGAGCGAGGCAGCCGGTGTAGATGTATGCTGCTCGCCGAATAGCATGATCCTCACTGGCTCCAGCCTGGCCCGTCTCAGCTACCCCATAAGCTTCGTCACGCGTTCGCTTCTTCGAATTCCCCTTCTTTCGTACCGATGTATCGTAACCGCAGACGCTTCAAGTAACAAAGACAACAAGATTAACATGTCAAATTCATGCGATTGAAGTGAGTGCTACTACCATTGGTATAGTACACGCTTCGTAGTACCGGTACGGGTAGCCCACTTCGTTGACCATACTATACTCCACTTACTCTCTAACTGTTCTAGTGATTGAGAGTCCAAACGGTGCTGCACGCAAAGTTGAGTGGCCGCGACCTGACTTCCAGTAGAGGGAGAGAAGACACGAGTGTGAAATCGACCCGCGGACCGGAGCCGTGCCAGTTGAGTACGTTGTTCCTCACTACAATAAAGATATCTAATCTTGAGCTTGAGAATAAATCAGTACAAGAAGATGAGGCACATCGTGAATACGTACTTCAACGTTCTCGCGTCGCTCATCCCAACCAAGAGTGGGCAGGCCTTCAAGCCCGCTCGGGCCTAGCAATCCGCGTTTGACACACGAACCTCCCATGCTGTCCCACAAGCCAGACCGCAGCTGGAGCAGCATCCAGGGAGTAAGTGTTCGACTCTCTGCTACAGTGAATGTGTGTACTTACACTGGTATCGGACAATGCATCTGCAGCTCGCGTTTCCTCAACATTTTGGCTGTGATATGGCAGTGAAAGCGGGCCTTCCTGTGCACACAAGTGGAGAAGTTTGGGCATGGCTACGTAGTCGATAGCGTCGCTTCGAGCAAGGGGCAAAAAAACTTAGAAAGAGGCCAATGAGCGATTAGTTTTGAAGAGGGTGATTAGGGGAGGAGGAAATGCAGCTCTCTCTCGAGGCTGTTTGACCTTGACTCGACAATGTTGCTCTAGCAACACCTCATGCATATGCCGTAGCACAACGCGAATCCCCTGAAGCTGCAAATGGATTTTTGCTGAATGTGTTACACAGCCGTGCAATGCACTTACGGAAGACAGCAGTAAACAGTATTCATTCACGCGCTGCAACACGGTTTTTTTCTTTCTTTCTTTTCTTTTCAGAAACGCGTTGAGCTACATTGTGGCGAATCCACAAAATCGAACTACTATTACCCTCAAGTCAGTGACCCAGCCAATAACATTACTTGGTGCAGCTACCCCGTTGCCACTGGCCCACCTTCTATTAGCGCAACTAATTTTTTTGGTGTCCAGTGGCGTACCTTCTCCTGCGGGGAACCTTTGAGATAACCCATACTTTGATACTATAACCCATACTTTGATACTATAACCCACCGACGCATAACCTCTTCGCAGAGAATTCGCAATTATCAATGCCCGACTCTTCTACCCTATAGGGATACGCGCGGCCTTTCACGTGATCTAATCATGCGCCTCTGCGCTGTCTTCTCTTCTTCGACGACTCTTTATTCGCTTCCTTCTCTCTTTCCTCGCTTCCTTGTACCTACTCATCACCTTCTCCCTCTCCATCACCCACGTCATTCTTTGTTACGGCTGGCTGTCCGCACCCCTTCCAGGGTAAAAAAAAAAAACTCCATCCAGCCCTTGCACTGAGGGCTTGTTGTTGATTACACAGACCTCTCAACAATTTGTAGCATTTATAACATTTTCCAACATTTATATACATGACATTTTCACCGGTCCGTACCCTTGGTGTTACTGACATGTTACTTACATGTAAGTAACACCATTTACTGACACGTGTTTGTTAATATTGACTTACCGACGGAACCCTACACCACACCTCACCACGCCGCCTCATGATCGATACAACAGCCAACGACCATGGCATTATAAAACTCATACGATTACACGAAAAAAAAGTTCTCATACTGGAATAGTAACAACGAGTAAAGATAGAGTCCGGGGAGAAAAGGAAAAAAGAGAAGAAATAAAAAAGAAGAGTTCGTCTGGTTTGCGTGTACGTTACGTGAGCGAAAATGCGTCAAAGAAAAAAAGTTGTAAAAAAAAGAGGTCGTGATACATGCGCCACAAAGTCAAAAAAGAAAGAAAATAAAGTCCTATGTTAGATTATCCTCCATCCCACAACAAACAACAGGCTGGAAGAAGGTATTTTCACGAGAAACGTCTACTGGCCGACGATGCTTAAAACACAGTCATCAAAGCACCCAAGACAGCGCCTGCAACAGCCACCGCCAACTCTTTGCCTGCAGCTGCATCTGTCAACGAAAGTGCAGCGCTAGAGCTGCCGCTACCGCTACCACTGGGCGAAGGCACGCCAGAAGCGCCACCGAGACTCTGCGTCGCAGAGAACCCGATTGCTGCGGTTTGAGACGAGGTCTGTGTAGCAGCAGACGCAGCAGAGGAGATTCTGCACAACACCGACAGAAAAAAAAAGATCAGCAAAAAAAAAAGTGACTGAGAGACGAATAGGACGTACGCTGAGCTGGCTGCGCTAGAATCGTTGGCGGTGTTGATGAGGAAAGTGTCGATGATGTGGATGACACCGTTGGGGAGGAGAACGTCGGGCTGGATGATCCGTGCTGAAAAGTTGCCCGAAGTGATGTACGTCCCGGTTGCGTTGATGGAGAACGAAAGGCTTTCACCTGCGGCGGAGGTGTAATTTGAGGAGCCAGCGAGAAGGGGAGAGTACAAGGTTGTGCCGTTGATGAACTATCAAAAAGATGGTGTCAATTGCTTGAAAAATTTTTGTGAAGGAAGAGTGGGGACGTACGAGGTTCTCGACAACGTCGGTCAACTCGGTCGAGTTGAGAGTAGAGAGCGACGAATTGACGTTGGAGACTGCCGAGTTGTTCGGAGCGAACAACGTAAAACCATGGAACCCAGTATTAATAGCGTCGTACCAACTGACGTTGTTCGTCTGGTTCGTCGAAGAATTAAACACGTCCGTAGCCACCGTCGAATGCAACAACGTCTCAAACCCAGTGAGCGACGCGTTGTCCGCAGGGATAGTCGCATCCAACGATTCAGGCACGTTGAGCACGTGGTCCACAATAAAAATGGTGAGGTTTCCGAAAGTGGTGACGTTCACGACGGTAGAGTCGTTGCGCTGGTTGAGAACGTGGGTCTTGTTGTCTGCGCGGATAGACCACGCGACGACTTGAGATTTGCCTCCTTCGAGACGGACAGTGGCGGGGTCGTTGTAAAGTGTGCGACCGAGGGTGACGTTGGGATAGACAGTAGCGTCTCCTGAAAAGTTACCAGGGACGAGGTGGTAGGAGAAGACGTCGGCGAGGATAGAGGTATTGTTCGTAACGTTGGTAGGGGCTTTACTCCACGCATCGTTGTTGGGAGCGAAAACGACGTAAGGGGCACCACTGGTGAGGTTGGAGAGGAGAGTGTTGCCGGTGCTGGTACCGTTGATGGTGGACGCGACGGACACGAGTGAGGTGAGACCCATAGACTCGAACGCGGCGGCCAAACCAGCGAGGGCAGTAGCGTTCTGCGCATGAGCGTTGGACGCAAAAGCGAGGAGAGAGAGAACGGTAGAGGTCTTCATCATTGTGGTGGTCGTGAGTCGTGAGGCGTGAGGCGGGTGGGGAGGGTGAGGGTAGGGGTGACGGACGAACGGGAGAAAAGGGAAGGGCGGGGGGTGGAGATTATATAGGTTCATGTAAAAGTGGATACGCGGATATGAGCTATGACATACTTCCGTGCTTTTGACGTCAGAAAATGTTAGATGGATGTTTCATGATGCATGATCAAACGACGACCGGAGTATGCGTGTTTGTGTACCATAAGTGAAGTGTGTTATTCTTTCTTACCTTCTCTTTACGGAAACGCGGACATGCCACTTTCAGAGTTTCTAGGACGATCGGGCGGATACAGATCTCTTCACATTCTCCCCGCGTTCTTGTAAAAACTCTGGGACACCAGCGAGATGTTTAGTTCGAACGAGAGCAGAGAGAGACTTTCTTTTTTTTTCTGGTAATTACAACCTGATGACGTTTGCAGACCACGCGCTGAGACACCTGTCTTGCTTGCTTGCCTTGCCTTGCTGGGTGCGCGGCGCTTGTGTAATAATTGGGCTCCACTGGGCAAGGCACACAGGGGCCCTGGGCCCAAGACGCAACGCCTAATCCCTATCCCTCGCCAAGCCATTGCAGCTGTAGCTGTAGAAAAACACTGCGCAAGTACTACTCTCGTCAATATAAATTCTGAAAACACAAGGCGTTGAAAGTTGAAACGTCGGTCGGGAAAACAACCTTCGTTCACGCTCACGCTCACGCTCACGGCGAACAAAGCCCAGTGACGTCACGATCACACGATCCCGTGTCGCCTCAATTCCCGCCATAAGTACTGTACACAACGAACGAACGAACGACACTGATATACAATTCCGTACAACACACACAGAGAAGAGAGAAGAAAAAAACACCATAAAAAACAGAGAGTAATAATACAACTTCCGAATGATTTCTTTTCTTGACCGAGGCCTTCGCCTTTCGCTTTTAGATCGTGTGTCCGAGGTTGATGTGGACGGCTTTGACAGTGGTGTAGCTAACCCCCCAAAAAACAATCAGCTGAAGAACGGAAAGAGAGAAAGAGAGAAAAAGAGAGAAGAGAAAAAGACGTACTGCTCAAGCGCATACTGTCCCAGTTCCCTCCCAATCCCCGACTGCTTGTACCCCCCAAACGGAATCTGCGGATGCAACTGGTTCGCACAATTCACCCACGTCGTCCCCGCCCTCAACCTCTGACTCGTCCTCAACGCCCTATCGATATTCTTCGAAAAAATAGCAGCAGCCAACCCATAAATAGTGTCGTTCGCTTGTCGGATGACGTCGTCGTCCGAGGAGAACTTGATGACGACACCGACGGGTCCGAATATTTCTTCTTTGACGATCTTCATGTCTGCGTGGACGTTTGTGAAGATGGTGGGTTGGATGAAGAAGCCCGAGGTGCCGAACCGTTCCCCGCCCAGGTGGACTGTCGCCCCTTGTTCTTTGCCAGAGTCGATGTAGGACATGATACGCTTTTTTTTTTAGTGTGTACACGTGTGAGCACTTTTTTCTTTCCATAACAGAAAATGACGAAGGGAGAGACGTACGTCGAATTGTTGTTGAGACACCTGAGGGCCTTGGTACGTGTCGGGATCGAACGGATCCCCGAGCTTCACCTGCTTCGTCCTCTCTGTAAACTTTTGCAAAAACTCGTCGTATATCTTGGCGTGCACGAATATACGAGAACCGGCGCAACAAGCCTGTCCGTGGTTCCAGCTAAAAACAAACAACGTGCCATATAAACAAAAGCATGCTGGAAAAGAGCAGAGATAGCCCACTTACAAGATCCCATGGATAGTCCAATCCAACGCCTGCTCGATATCACAATCGTCATAAATAATATTCGGACTCTTCCCCCCCAACTCCAACGTCGTCTCCTTCAAATTCGTTTTAGCAGCCGCCTCGAGTACCTTCCTTCCCACGAGCGTGCTCCCCGTGAACGCGACTTTTTCAATGTGGGGGTGGTGTGCGATTGCGTTGCCGACTGTGCTGCCGTACCCGTTGACGACGTTGACTACGCCGGGGGGAAAACCTGCTTCGTGGCAGAGTTGGGCGGCGAAGAGGGCGGTGAGGGGGGTGAATTCGGAGGGTTTGAGGATGACGCAGTTTCCTGCTGCTAGGGCGGGTCCGAATTTCCATGCGAGCATCATCACTTCATAAAAACAAAAAAGGGTGAGCAACCAAGGAAGAGAGAGAGTGTGAGTGAGAACGATGGGAGGGGGTGAGACGTACAAGGAAAGTTCCAGGGGATGATCTGCCCGACGACCCCAAGAGGCTCATGAGTCGTATACGCAATCTTGTCCAAACTAGTCTCAATCGTCGACCCACTAATCTTGTCCGCCCACCCCGCGTAATACCGTATAGTCCCGATCGACATTGCCAAATCCGCTTTTTTGGCCCACCCAAAGGTTTTGCCGTTATCCAAAGCTTCGACTGCTGCGAGTTTGTCCTTGTTGTCTTCCATGAGTTGGGCGAGTTTGTAGAGGAGGGCGCCGCGGGCGTCTCCGGGGGTGTTGTGCCCCCAGACGGTGTCGAAGGCGGTTTGGGCGAAGTGGACGGCGGTGTCGATGTCGGAGGGTGTGCCTTCGGAGATGCGGGTGATGAGTTGGCCGTTGGTTGGGTTGATGACGCTGTGTGAGGTGCGGGTTTAGTTCGTTGAGGAGAGGAGAGGGAAAGAGGCGAGGAGGACTTACTCGATGAAGCCGCCGTCACCCCCGTCGACCCATTTACCGTTGATGTACAGACCGGTGGGGAACTCGACCGTGCCTTTGTAGACGGGCGTGTCGAATGTGTGCTTGAAGGTTCCTGGCATGGTGGGGTCGTGTACGTGTGTATGTGCGTGTGCAGGGAAGAGTGCGGGGAAGAAGTGGAACAGGAGATGAGAGAGAGAGGAGGGGAGGAATATATACGAAGCTGAAACAGAGATTATCAATCAGTCCTTTCTCAAGCAAGTGCGTATAATGGCACTCACGTGTGAATTGGGTCCTCCTGAGTGCTGAACCTGTGAGCCGTCCGGCCAAACCACAGACACGGTCACCTGCCACGCTTAAACTCGGTCACAGGTGGCACCTGCGGGTGTCCGCAACTCTTCCCATGGGCCATGTTTCCCTGAGCTCATGCTCTCACACTAAAACTGTGAGTACACCAGACCTGTGCACGGACTTCCGTCTCTGTCACAGTTAGGGGTATAGGGAGTGGGCGGACGGAATAAAGACGGATTTGCGTATCCTTTTGCTGTGTGAGCCGTCGCTGCGTTGCTCAGAGGTGAGGGTGTACTGCGCTCGAGTGTACTTGACACCTGAATTCGCAGCATCACCGGTCGAGGAACAAGGGCTGTTTGCCCCAGACGGGATTATTTTCCCCACATATGTGGGGGAGGGACGCCCCCTTTTTGCATTTCAATCATTCAAATTCACAATTGCAGTATTCATATTCGTTCAGTTCCTTAATAACACATCACCTGTTCGCCAAGATGAAGAAGGCAGCACTGGCGACTGGAACCGCATCTCGATCTCTCCAAAGACGGCGACGTGTTTCGTGACCGCAAACCCGAGTTTCTCAAACAGCCGCATACTCCCTTCGTTCTTGTCCCCGATCCTCACTACGAGCGTCTCTGGGGGGATCGGTAGAGGCGCGTGGGTGCATGCTGGGACGAACGCTGGGGCAGGAGATGTTGCGTAGGATAGGAGGAGTTGGAGAGCGGTGAGTGCGTGGCCTTTGCGTCGATAGCCTGGTTCTATGCCGTATAATCAATTAACTATTGTGTATGGAATGCGGGGATGAATCACCTGCTATCATGATTTCGACTTCTACTTCAAATTCGGGATCATCTTTCGGGTCTCCTTTCAGGAACAGGTTGACGTCGCCTATCATCGTCAGCCGAGACTCCTCTGAACGAGCGCATACGATGAAAGTCAGTTCTGTTGAGAACACGGTTTTAGCTGACAAAGGGGGATTCAGGAGATGTCACGCGTACTGTCTTTGTCTGATTGCCACTTTTCTGATGAGTAGTATGAGCGAGCCAAAAGTCGATTTTTAAGAATTAGCACAAAACGTACGTACCCTGCATCTCGTATTCTTCCTCGAGTGTCAGTGGCTCACTGGCCGTCAACTCTTGCAACGTAGCATCTCTCATCCACTCGTGGTATTTCTATCTACCATGCTATCAGCTACAAGGAATGCAAAAAAAATGCTGCGCCTCACAGCGACGTGCTCCTTCCTATCATAGACGTGGCATTGTATTCAAACAGGCTCAGCTTGTGAGAGCAGATGGTTGGTTGGGTCCAGGCATACCTGTATGGAACTAGAACGACGTGGTCGTCTACTATCATCACGTTCTCGTTTGCACGCATTGCGTTGTTTTATGCGAAAGTGTTTGGAGGAGGACGGCGTAGATTGGCGCAGTGGTTGCTGTCCGAAAAAAGAAAGAGCGCCGATTTTGATCATGATATGGCGCATCAAAACTCAGGTTGGACCCCGGGCAGTTTCCATTTTCGGCAGTGCACTTCACGGACTCACGAAACAAACCAAAAAACCTTACAAAACAACACCAGTATGGAGTCGCTGCACATTAGATAAAGCGTTTCATGTGAAAAGGACGATATTACCTGCATCCGCCGGCCACATATGTAGACTCAGGTTCAGTGCGAGTATGCTACAATTCGTATCTTGGCTGATAACATGGCTACGATATGTGCATGGTGCGTGTGCATTCCAGAACGTGGATTGTATGTATCCATGCCTTGATGTCTATGCTCATCGTCAAACCAGCATTGGAAGTGGAGTATGTAGTCGAGATAGAACTCGCGATGTCAGTGGGTCAACCAGATCAAGGAACCCCTCCCCCCCCCCTCAAATATGGTAACACTTTGTATCACTGCCACGTCGCCATCGATTGGCTTGGCAGCCTATGAAGTAGCCGTGGAGGATTCCAACCAACCGTACTTGAGCATTGTCCTTCGGGAGGAAATCTATTCTATGAGGCCACAGCGGCGCAGCAGCGCCCTTGGTTCCGTTTATATGGTGAGCCCGCCTCGTAACCTCGTGGCGTTGTCAAGAGTGATTATGACTAATTCAGCCCATGCTCTTAACACAACGTTAGCGAACTTGATGGAGGTCATGTGTGGAGAGAGGGTTCGTGCCCGAGCATATAGGAGGGTGGTCACCGGGCCATCATCACTTCAGAGGCTAGTACGCCTTTAGGAGGCTTCGTCTGTTCAAAAAGCGTGTGTCTACACCGACAAATCATCTCCTCTCGTCCCACCACCACAGGTGCGACAGCTTATGCATGCGCTTACATCGGTTTTTGTTTAACCACAAGAGACAGTCCTGTGAAACGGAGAAAAGAGTAGAGGTTTCAACGCTTGATGCTGCTTCATATATGCTAACCGTCTAGCCCTACATTCAAACCTCGAGAATTGTTCAAACGACGTTTCTGACATTGATATCAACTTATCATTGGAAAATGGTGAGTTGTTGCTTACTTACTTCTTTTGGAGACTTTTTTGAATTGTTGTTCGTCTTTGGTGCTCACAACCTGCGTATGATCCTCTTTAGTAGTGCATTGAATTCGCGTTCCTTCATCACTTGGCGAGGACTCGAACAAGTACACTTTATATGTGTGTCTTCTCAATGGCCGAAAGTCCGACCATCTGCGGGTCGTTTCGGATAATGACACCCTCCCTAGTAGGCTCGTACTTCTAGCAGACGCCTTCAAGCGCCCGCCAGATTCGGTCGGCCGAAAGCCTTCTGCCTAGGCGTGTTTCTGTCAAAACGATGTTGTGGACCAGGACTGGAGTTGTGAAGCTCGGATTATCGGACTTTTGACGAGGAAGTGAAACAAGAAAAGGTTCTTGCGCTGGTGTCCCCCCCGAGTATGTATATACTGGGCTGAAGAGCTCCAGGTGAGCGCTTTCCTTTTTCCTGCCCACTGCTTTTACCATTTCCCCCCCCCTCTCTCTCTGTCTCTCTCGCATGCGCATGCGACGTGCTTCCCATTTCGTTGTTATGGTTCTTTTGATTCGGCGCAGCCTTTGGTGAGTTGGAACGGGAACGGGAACGGGTGTTAGTAGGCTATATGGACCTGCATGGCAAAGTAACGTCACGTCCAAACACGCGCTCCGAGGTCGTCTTATTCTATCATATTGTCATATACTCAAATGCGTCGGAAGTTTGGGAAGCCTGAGGAAGGTGAGTTGTTGTGTGGTATGTTGTATGGTGACACATCGTTAAATGTTATTTCTGCTATAGTCGTAGGGAGCACAAGTTGTGCATTATGAAGACGACGGCGGCGGCTTCTTCGGTCATCGTTTGCAGACGGTGAGCCTACCGAAAGGACCACGCTCGCAGCGCCTGTATCACTTGTTCTCAACGGGGTTCTCTGTGCTCATCTCACAATTGCTCAACATTTGGTCCCAGACACAAGGAGCCAACGCGTACCCTTTTGTTAGACTCTCAAGGTCACGTTCGTTGCTACCTGCTTCAATGTGGATCTGCCCACCCACGAAACGCGCAAAAGCCAGCGAAAGCACGAAAGCCTCAACACTCATTGGCTGCTGTCATCCCCACATCACTCTCTCATGCAGAGATCTCTCGTACGATGGACCTTGACGCGGGGGACGGACAGCGAATTGGTCCTGGACGACCAACCACGGGTGGGTTTTCTGACAACCGCTGGTTATATAGCTTTTGGCATCTGCAAATCCCATGGCTTTGAATCCCCCTCACCTCTCTCCAGCTCCCTACATTCTTCGAGACGACACACTGGACAATGATTTTTTCTCGCTGTGCTCTCGCTCTACTGGACGTCTGGCTATATGTGGGAGACTGAGGCCAGCTAACTCACGGCTAGGACTTTTGCGTTCGACTAGAATTCTCCGCACACCTTTCCGCTGGAGTTATGTGGCCCTCTCAAACTCGGCTGCGATACCTCCGAGCAAATGTCTTAGCCAGCTTGGTCAACTAGGAACACACTTGGCCTTTCAGTTCCATCCGAGCGTTGTTGAATGGGCTCGAACAACGCTGCTTACCGAGGTCTAGTCCCTTATCTGAGTTCAATTCTTGCCGCAACGACCAGGAGCACAAGACTACCGATAGTCTTCCGACTAATCCGTCTGTGGCATGATGGTGGCGGGGGGAATTTTCCGAGTGTGGGGGCATGAATGGTGAGCCTCAACCCATTGTCCAACCCCGCTTTCAATACCTGACGTTCCGGGCTTGCCGGCTGAAACTGAACTACGAATATGTCTGATCGTCAAATTAGGCCCGTAGGCCCGGGAGGTGGTTGTGCCGAACAGACAATTTCTAGTCAAATTGGATGTTTCACGAGAACAGAGAGTGGTTTGTTTTCGTGCGTGGGGAGAGATAGGGCGAGAGGGCCATTGAGCAATCAGATTCAACGGGTGCACTGGCCATGGGGAGGAACTCGCCGTGCGGCACGGTGGCTTGTGACAAGACAAACCCCACTCAATCAGACGCCCAGCGTTCATCATCAAAAAAGGGTAACATATGAAGATTATGTCAGCAGGGTTCAAAAAGGACTGGCGACCTTTGTATCTCCCTCACAGCCTGTCGCTGGTCCACCACCTTCGTGTCACTTCGAATTCCTCTCTCCCCTTCTCCAGCTAGCGCAACACTCTTTCCTTTTTTTGTTCTCAGTATCTTCTGCAACCAGCTCACCATGTCTGACTTGGAGAAGCGCGAAAATTACACGTCGGAGGCTGTTCCCACCGTCAACGCTACTCACTACCCCACTCGCAGGATGACTCCCAGTCGTCTCGGTAACCCGGGCCCTCTGTACGTTCTTTTTTTCTTGGCACTCGAGTTTTTGCGATCGCTCACTGTTAGGACGCCAGCGGCCTGTTCTCGTTTGCTTCGACAACTCTTATCTTGTCGTTTTACAATTGCGGCGTACGTGGTATCGCCGACCCCAATGTCGTCGTCGGAATGGCTATGGGTGTAGGCGGTCTCGTTCAGATCCTCGCTGGGATGTGGGAGTTTGCTGCGGGTAACACCTTTGGTGCCACCGGTGAGTTTTTGCCCGTGGATAAGCGGCATTTTTTCGGTTTAGCGCGTGAGAGGGCGCAAAGCTCTGCCTCCATTCGCCTTGCGCAAAAGAATTTTTTTTCACACCACATATGTCATCGCAAGCTTACTGACACTCGCCGTTGTTCCGCAGCCTTCTCGTCATATGGTGGCTTCTGGCTGTCCTTTGCCGCCCTTTACATTCCAGGAACCGGTATTGGCGCTGCTTACACCGACAAGGACACAGAGTTCGCCAGTGCTCTCGGTGTCTACCTCATCACTTGGGCAGTCGTGACCTTCCTCCTCCTGTAAGTGCAAACTGTACTCCAAAGTGCGTTGGGTTGCCAAAGCTCACGTCGAGCGCGACTTTAGTATTGCCGCCCTCCGTCGCAATATAGGTCTCATAGCGCTCTTCTTTTTCCTCACTATCACGTTTATCCTCCTTGCCGTCAGTAAGTCGTCCGCACGCTAGTGCCATTATAGATAAGAGGGCGTGTGCGCTGATTCTCGCCCCCATTCTCTTCTTCTCTACAGGCAAATTCACAGCCAATCCCACCTCGTCTGCAAACATTAACAAGGCTGGAGGAGGCTTTGGTGTGCTTACTGCTCTTATCGCTTACTACGTCGGTCTTGCGGAGATGCTCATACGTGACGAGAGCTGGTTTGGGCTTCCGCTTGGTGTCATGCCCAGGCGTGTCGTCCAGTAGATACCCCCTTTGTTTTTTTTTACTTGATATATCCTGTTGAGGGTTGCACGACGTTGCGCCCTTGCTTCGGTTTTTTTTTGCCCGTCTGTTGGAATCTTTGTTTTTTTGTTTTTTTGTTTTTTGTTTGGAGAGTCGGTGTAACATCAGTTCCTCATACCCCCTTCCTTTTTTTGTGTGTTATCCGCTTACAAAAAGTAAATATAGGTTGATTGACACTTGTGCGTTTCTTTTTGGGCTTCAGTGAGACTCCGCAGTGTGAGTGAGTGTGAGGGATAGGGCATCCCCTTGCAATTGTTTTTCGCTGCTGCTATCTCGGATGTTTGTTATCCCATGTAGCATATGTTGTCATATGCACGAGCTAGTTTGGGAGCGCAAACTCGGAGATCGAACCGGAGAAGCCTTGCTAGCACTTTCGTTGTCACAGCCACTTCCATAAGTATGGTATGGGCGGGTTGCAAGCTTGAAGGATGGTGACGGAGTACGTCAAATATTGATCGGAGTTACCTGGCATCACTGCTGTCTTTGGCTAATCGGCAAGTTTGAATTGCCACCCAGTCCGCATCCTTGTGATTAACACGCGCCCGCCCTTCAATATGGAAGTGGCTGTATTGTATTGGTGCCACACTGGTCTCCGAGTAAACACATGCATGCATGCATGCACGGCCGGATGTACAGTCTATCCACCCATGGGCATCCCATGTCCTCGGGGGGAGAAACTTCGGGAAAATGATGCAGGTTCTAAACAGGTTCGATGTGAACAGTGGCTGCTGCTGGTGCATAGCTTACTCTCTCTCTTTGACTCACATGGTTGTATATCGGGCTTACCCGGTGAGCAGGTGTTTTGTGAGGGAGAGGAAGTAAGTGGGTTAAGTTTTTTTTGCAAACAGGTTGCAACCGCTATCAACAGTCCTAGTCCTTGTGCAACTTGTTCTGACTACCTCTACACCACTGCTATACTTCTTTGCTTTGATATATTGACAATGATCACCTTGTTCTCTTGACTGACATATTGAGATCATCCTGCTGAAAACGTAGTGCTAAGTAAGGCTCGAACTTCAGACACGCACTGCAATGACTGACCCTCGTTTGAAACACACAACAGGTCCTGACAAAGCACATTTCATCGAGGAGTCTGCTACCACTACTTCAATCCATGTCTTTTGGCACAACATGAAGTGCGTCAGAACCCCAGAAACTTGGCCGCAGGACTGTCAATGGTCCTCAGACCCTACACATGGAGTGTTTGTCACATTTGTCTCAGATTGTGACCCATTGCCAGTGGTGGGACGTGCAGGTGATATATGGCTTCAATCGACTATGATTTTTTGTGGAGGATCAGGAGATCTGGAAGCGGTGGAAAGCAAAGAACAAGTTCAAGTGCCCATGCGATCTGACATGTCTATTAGTGTGGTCTCATCACACACACTTCAAATACCTTCAGAATGCCAAGACAGAGGCTTATCATTGGAAGGGAAGATGTAAGTCCTCTACTGCGGTGTTAAACACACTCAAATTGCCCCAACAGACAGTGTGGACGAGAGTGCAATCCCTAGAGAGACACAATCTATACCCGTTGCAGCATGTTCAGCAAAGGCATATGTGGATCTGGATGAAGAAGATTTGGCTATACTTCTCCATGCCCACTGTCAACATGTCAGTGATGGAGAGTACTCATACTCTGATGCCTCTGCAGGCTCTGTTTGTGAGTATACACCATCACTATGCACTATTGTGATGGATGTGAACTCATGCCGTTACAGGAGAAGAGCTGCAAGCCAAAGTGAGCTCAAGAGAAGAGCAGACACTCACTGCTGAGACGTCATCCCCTGGTATATACCTTGATTTTCTGCTCCTCACTTTAATGCTTTACTCATATGGATATTATCAATGTAGAGCGCCACCTCTCAAGTGCCAGTTTTCAACCAATGTACCACACATTTCCTGTGGATCAATTTTGTAAGCCTCCAGGTCAACAGAACAGCTCAGGCCACATGACAGGCTTCAACAAAATGGACATTTTTTTCCCGTAGTGTCCTACTGTAGAACATGCCGTGGAGCAAATGGATGTGAGGAATGGAGAAGAAGACTCCAGTGGCAATGACAGTGGGACAGAGGTGAAGTCATTCTCTGCTTCAGTAGCTCTTTGTTTCTGAGATCTACTGTGATTGATTAGCTTTCCGACGCTGATGTAGTTCGCTGGATTGCAGCTGGAAAAGAGGCTACAGATCTATCAGCATTCATATATAATGTACTGTTAGTGACTGTCCTGCAGTCTCCCGAGCACAAAGCCCCAATGTCTGTGTGGGATGAACATACAGTGTCTGTTTGCAAGCTGCTATCAGCCGGACACGTTGTCGCAATTATGGGTGTAGTTGAAGCAGAGCCTCAGCTGGAATGGACTGAAAGATCACTCTGCAGTATTTGTCGCTGCAGTCCAAATGGTGGCCGTATACAATGGCAATGTGAGTTGTCTACACCACACTCGACCGATGACTCCCTGCTAACATGATTACAGCAGCCCTCAATGGTGCAACAGGTAGTAATTATTGGACTTCTCATGTTTACAGAGCTAGATATTGTTGGTAGGGAGCCAGGATACTGTGAAGGGTACAATCCACGAGTTTCTCAAGCAAGCTGCACAGCCAAATGAACGAGCGAACTGCCTGGATCTTCCAGCATATGGAGGCTCTAGGCCATACATTATTGGCTAAGTTCCAGACTACACTTAGCCCTTGTTACCTTGTGTTGAACAGAGTTTGCCATAGCTAGCTTTTGACGTCTAGTCAGGTGCTGAACTCGACAGCTGCTGTTGGATTCCAAAGCTCCAATGCTCAACCAATGAACTTTGGATCACCGATTGCACTGAAACCACTGCGCACATCTGTTAAGAAATGGAATATTGCTGATCCTCTGGAGATGAATGACTCCTTCAGTCCTCTCACGCTGGAAGCTGACATAATCCGGTCAGAATCTTGGTCACTCGCTGCTACAGCTGGTGCACTCACAAAGACTCACCATGATGGCTGAGGCTATGCAACATTTGTGATATCCAAGGTTGGGACAAAGCTATGGAGCTATATCCAGACCTATGGGTCCTCAAAAGGAACCAGCGCAAGCTGCTTCACAATACCATGACCTTGTCACAAATCCTGAACTGGAACGTGATCCGCTAGTCACTCCGCTCAATGTCCTTCTCACACCTGGAACCATTTTGTGAGTGAGCATGTGAATGATCTGACACACTTGCAGACATGACTCTCCAATAGAATTTAGCCACCTGGTTTTCTTCACCCAGTGTATACCCTGGAAAATAGCATTTACACCGGTCATTTCCTGATGTTTGACACCCTACACCTAACAGAGGTGACGCGCATATGTGCTATGCTCACTGATCAGACTGGAACAAACACGGCTCACCCTGGCATAATACGGATGCTATCCAGAATTGCTTTGGACTTGGTCTACCAGCACTCGGAACCTGGTATGAGGATATTACTCTGAATCTGTGTCAGTCATATACTGAAATTTGCCTTGAAGTGTTATACAAGCCCTTTGTGTCACTTGCCCGCATGATATCGTGGCCAGACAGATACACACATACTGACCAAGACCTCAATAACAGCTCATTCAAATATAGCCAAGAAACAGCAGCAGAACTCGCTGCAGCACAATCAGCTGTCAAGAGGATTTTGGAACACAACAATATTCTGGTCAATTCAATCAAGCTGGCAGAGGGGTTTTAAGGTAGTCAATAGCTGGCAGACAAGCATCTAGCGTTAGCAGACCCTAGTATACGCACTATAGAGATACCAGACACTAAAGGTTGTTTATGGCTCACAAGTAATGCAATTCTTGTTGTGTCCTTGGGCTCAATATTACTCTGAGCTCTAATGGGTTGAACATGGTGCTGCAAGTAAGTGATAGCGTAAAAATGGTAACTAGAGGGTGGGGGCCAGATGGGGATCCAACACAGCACACCTGCATGACAGCAAAAACTTGTAAAATGATGTTGGTCTTCAGCAGACGTGGTTGTGGCACTTTGTGATAAAAATTCAACAGACATTGCATGAATACTGTAACAGTTAAGGTTACTACTCACCAGATAAGTGTTAGACTTGAGGGGGAGATAATGAGATAGAGAGTAAGGGGTGTGGTGAGCGAAGTACTGGAGAGTACAGAGTAGTCCTTTATCAACAGAGTGGATAAGACTGAGGGGATATGCCCTCAGGAGTGCCTCTATATATACATGAAGGGGAGGACCCCAGGTACTACCCTAAGACCCCTAATACCTACATGAGTAAGCGAAGTAATCTACCTTACTAAGCATGCCCTATGCCCTATGCCCTAGTGGTGCTACTTCAATAATCAACCAATAGCAATTGTCCCCATGACCTGACCCCATGACCCAGTCCCAAGGCTAGACTTGTTCTAGCTTGTTCTAAGACAAGGCTAGACTTTTCCAGAAGGTTCTAAGAGCTATGACATCATCTAATGGAATGTTCTATACTATGACATCATAGTTCCAGCATGTTCCACAATGTTCCAGAGAGTTCTATCATGTGATACACAGATAAGGAAAGGAGTGCATCAGCGCATCAGAGACAGGAGGTGCATCAGCGCATCAATTGATAGGCACTGAAAATAAGCGCCTGATAAGCGCCTGATAAGCGCTTAAATATTCCCAATAATACCGTTGCCTGGTAAGGCAAGTCTTGTAGAAACATTGAAAATCTGTGACAAATACAGGCATGTTGTTTAGTCCACATACATCTGTGGGTAACTGGGGAGTGACAGGAGCTACGGTACAGTTACCCACATCAATATGTGGGCAAATGACAGGAGCAGACCCGCCAAGGTGGGGACCTGGTATATTAAGATACAAATCCAGAGATCAAAACTGGAGAAACCTTGCTTGCACTTTTGCCATTGTTTCTCCAGAGTAAGAAGAATGTTTGTGATAGTGATAATGTATTGTGTAGGTCTTTGAGTAAACACAGGCTGGATTATGACATTATTTACAGGTATCTATTCAAAGTTGCGAGCCTCACAATATTGAATTTTTCAAGTCACAATCATGCTTTCAATTGGTACACTCGCAAACACGCAATCAAAGAACAAGAAACCGCTCACCAAACTTGGGCGCTACACCAGCGCTTAACACACCGCTGCTTGCCTCAATTGGCAAGTTTGGTCTCCCACGCTTCTCTTCAACATGCAGGAAGGACTTCTAATACACAATTCTTTACATAAGATAGACCTCATTCAGAACCGTCTTCATCACATGACTTGACGTGACAAAGTGTGATGAAAGCGACTCAAAATCTAATGCAAATGTTTAAAAGCCATTTATCGTAAAACAAGAACCTAGAGATTGTCGAGGATAGAGGTTCCGAGATTTCCTAGGTTACAGAATTGTCATAAAGTTGTTCAATTATCTTGCATTAAGTTTGCAAGCTTAGACATCCGCATTTGGATTGTACTGGTATATACCAAATTAGGCAGGGCAATGCTTGTCCGACAAAGTGCGTCGCGTTGCGTCCTCCACCACATGCATTAGCACACATGATACCCCTCTAACTATGCCCAAGAAGCGGAAATGGAATGTCAAAAACCTGGGCAGCCATGCTGTGCCCACCAAAAAGCCAAAAAAAGCGAAGTTAGATGATGAAAAAAGGAAAATGTAAGTACTCTGACCTTCTTCACCTTCCTGCTCTCGAAAAAGACTAAGGAGAACACCTCCTAGGAGAGCCCCAGCTACCAGACGTTTACGATGAGACACTGAGTCACGCTTCAAACTAAGAACAACCTTAAAGACAACCCAACCAACCACGAAGTGGGAATAGAAGTGTAAAGGTGTGGAAGCGCGGAAGTGTTAAAGTAATGCGAGGTGGTCTAAGAGTCCTAGTTTTACCTGTGCTAAAAGAGCGACAAGGGTTTTGTGAAGTAGTTTATATGAAGGGAGCTAGCCGGGCAACTACCACGCGTATCGCGGGTAAAAGGCAAGTCGGCGCGGTGAAAGCGAAGGAGTTATGGCGCGGCTCAAATAGAACGCGTGGGAGATGTCGCGACTTGTAGGAGAACGGCGCGCGGAAGGACGCAGAAGATGAACGCAGGCGCAATATGAATCTCAAACACAAAACGCGGTCGCTGGTGAAGATGAAGTAATCGCTGTAAAACGCGGGCGCAGTGAAAGTGAACGCAGTAAGCTCGACGCAGTGAAGATGAAACGCAACGCAGTAACACAGTAAAATAACGCAGTTAAAAAGCAAACACAGTATAACAAAGCCGAAAGGAAACGTAAGAGAAAGATAAACTCATAGCGCGCGGGTCGCAGCGGAAGGCTATGTGAGATCGCCGTCAATTGGACTCGGCAGACTGCGCGCGGGGGCGGTAGTGTAGAACCACACCTCCCGAGCGGCGATGCGTATTACAGGCGAACGCGTGGCCAACGACAACGTTGGTAGAGCTGGTAAGATTGAACTGCACTAGTTCGCACTCGTGATCCTCGCCTTCAAAGTCGGGAGATAGCCAGCAATCTGGGTGCGGCGCGCGCGGGCGATCACAGTTGAGCGGGACGAAAGGTCCTGTACGTAGGGGAATTGGGTGGTCGCTCTGAGTGTCGCAATAGGAGCAGTTATCAAGCGAGTCTGCGACGGAGGCGACGGACGATGCTGGCGAGGGTGATTTAGGAGTTGATCTCTCAGGGGAGACCGTAGGCGCTGCTAAGGGCTCTGGCAGTGGCGTGGGCGCGGGGATGATGGGATAACGGCGTACGAGCTCGCGCGGGCGCGGGCTGTAAGGGCAACGGCCGCTGGGTGAATGGGGAACAGTGGGACAGCAGCGGCAGACTCGAGGCGGGTTGTCGTTGTTAGACGCCGCGGGCATAAACGTGGAAGAGATTGCAATGAGGCAACGCAGAAGAAGCTACAGCTAGGGACGCGAAGAGACTCCCTCGACGCGAACGCAAAGTGTAAAGTGTACTCTGGAAACTGGGGTGTGGATTGATTGATTTTCTACGCAGTACAAGCAACACCTTTTTATATACCCTAAAGACCCTCCCCTAAACCTTTCCTTCTATGTCCTAAAACCAAGTGCAAGAGCGAGGAAACAGGGTGGCAGAATACTTCCGTCTGCGGAGGCAAAATGTCCAGCGAGTCGACACCCGGCGGGACACAGCGTTGGTCAACGCGGAGTAGCGGCGCACGCCCTTGCGCTGAAGAGGCGCCAACCGTTGCGAGCAGGTGACGAGGCGCCGTCCAGGAGTTGCACAGCGTGGCGTGATAGGAGTTTTCCTGAAACGGGGTTCGCGCGTCAAGTCTCTTCTACCGTTGGTCCGACCCGCGTCTGGAACTCTTAGTGGCTGTCCGGCCCATGCTCCGGTGCCAGAGGGGCGTGTCCGTGAGTCAGAGTTTGGTGCAATTCCTCGGCCTCGGATGTTTCCGGCGCATTGCTCCTTGTCAAGTCCTCGGATCCTCGGCGGACTCCTCGTAACCTCGGTGAACTCCTCGTGCCCGTGACGCTGGGAAAGTTGAGGGACTTGCCGCTCAGGATGACGCGGGCTGCGCAAATGGCGGGCTGCTGCCGGGTCTCCGCGCCTAGCCGATTTCCGGGCGTATCAACGAGCCCCTCTAAGAGCACCTACAATGGCTTAGAGCATGACATTTACGACACAACAAGCCCACATACCTGGTATTCTCTCTTTGCTCCTGCTGGCAGCTCGTCTTTGGAGCTTGAGAATGCTCCTAGCACTGCTGTAAATTTTGACGAAGGTGAGTAGTACATTCCTGTGAAGAAAAGATGAGCTTACAAGTGTTTCTAGCCCCAATCTCACTTCAGGATGAAGACGACGACTGCAGATGGCTTGATGACCCAGACGAGGAAAGTGACGACTCAGAAATAGAGGCCGGCACCTTGATTGAAAGCGACAACGATGAAGACGAGCACGATGAAGAGTCAGGAAGTGTCCCATTGCATATTGCCAGGACAGAGGCAGACAGCGCACCCGGCGTGTGTAGTACCGACTGCAGTGCGAGCACAGATGCCAGCCCAAGCGGATGCGGCGGCAACAGCTGTGACACGGGAGAGGCGGATGAAGGTGCTGCAAGTGGATGGCGACCCAAATACTCTGGCTGCTACATTTTCGCCCCAGAGCCTGATGTTGTTAAGAAGGCGTATGACGATCTCCGGGCGATCTTGAAGCCGCGTCGAAAGAAGGGTTATGGACATGTTGACCCAGGACTTAATTGGATATTACGAGAACACTTCGAGGCAATGGCGCTGTTCTGCCACAACTTTCTCAAGCTACAGGCAAAAACTCCGCGCGTGTCGCAGTGGACCAATGCATCACTCCACACAGCAAAAGGCCTGGGACACGGCCCATATCAAGCGAAGTTGCTACGCAATTGGACGCGCGAATTCATTGTAAACCCAGAGTTCATTCCGGAGCATAACTGGAAGGGAGCCTTAGGACGGAGTCATGTTAATGATGAGGATTTCGCGCAGGACATCCATTTACACTTGCAGGGCATTGGGAATTGGGTTCGTGCAATCGTTGACTACACTGCAACACCGGAGGTCTTGAACCGGTTAGGACGACGCAAACCGATATCGCTAGCAACCGCACAACGATGGATGTCGAAGATGGGTTATCAATAGTCGAAGACACCACGAGGCCAATATGCCGATAGTCACGAGCGGCCTGATGTCGTCACATATTGAAACACGGTTTTCTTGCCTACGATCGCAGCTGTAGAGCCCTTGATGCGGAATTGGAAACCCGACGGGACTGAAGAGGTCAATGAGAACCCGCCACCGCGTCGCAAGGTGTTGTGGTATCACGACGAGTTGACCTATTATGCACATGATCGCCGTTGCGTTTGCTGGGTGCATCAATCAGAGAAGGCTGTTCTGTATGCAAAAGGAGAAGGTGCTTCCCTCATGGTTTCTGCCTTTGTATCCGCAGACTATGGGTGGATCTGTGTGGAACTGTTCAAGGCTGGAAAGTCTCGCGATGGATACTATGATAACAATGACATTCGTGCGCAGTTCATGAAGGCGATGGCGTACGTGAAGAAGCACTATCCTGACGACGATCACGAGTTCGTTTACGGCAACGCAAAGACGCACATTAAACGCACCGACAAGGCTCTCTCCGCAACAAAGATGCCTAAAGGCCCATTGCCAGTCTTCGGGGTCGACGCAAATGTGACAGGCCCTGATGGAAATCCAGTGTATGGGAGCGATGGGAAGATCAAGAAGCAGAGGATCCGCATGGGAAACGGAAAGTTTGCTGATGGGACTGAGCAGGAATTTTATTTCCCAGAGGTGACATGGATAGTCCAACAGAGACCGGATTTTTCCAACAAATGTCACAAGTTTACAGCCTTGGGCGCCTATCTAGAGCGCTTATTTTCCGGCTAGGAGTGTTACTGGACCTAACCCTAACCCGGGTCACGTGACATCCTGCCTTATTTATCAATAGTCCAGACCCAAACCCTAGACTCAGTCTGGAGCGGTTCCAGATCAACCTAGGCTATTGTTCTATTGTTCCTCTTCCATTGATGGGGATTCCCCAGGGATTCCCCCAGGTCTTATTGTTCTATTGTTCTTATCCTATTATTGTTCTACGTACCCTGGTCCTTGACAGTTACTCAGGTCCTTGACAGTTACTCAGGTCCTTGACAGTTACTCAGGTCCTTGACAGTTACCCTGGTTCTTTATTGTTCTATTGTTACTCCAGTCCCACAGTTACTCCAGTCCCTAGTGTGGGAACTGGTGCACAGACCACCCAGACCCAGTATATATAGTACCCCTTACCCTCCCTGGTTCTGCATCTTGACCTCTTCGTCATTTGCACTGCCAGGTGAGTTACTCCATGTAACCTAGTATAAGCATAATATTAACTTCGTCATTTGCACTGCCAGTATCCGGCCTCTGAGCCTGCTTGCCTGCTTATCATCGACTTTGACCTTGTTGTTGTCGTTAGAGATCCACTTCCACTTCCTCTCCCCCTCTTCTCTGCCCTTGTGTAGGGTTTAGCAGTACAGCAGCAGTCGCTCCGCGACATTAGGTCAAGATACCATACAGCTACCGGCACGACTGCCCTTAGCTTGGATCAAGTTTTCCTGTCCCCCCAGTTTTAAAAAGTTTATTCCCCCCTACGTTTGAGAGTAAGCCATCGCCGTCCGTCTTGACGTGCTTGATCGCTGACTCGTTCACTTTCCGTGGTTGATTCTTAGTGCCGAAAGAATCCCACTCCCGTTTCACCGCTCGTCCAGATCCTTTGCACAAGGATCTGAACCAAGCGCGTCGAGAAGTCAAGATCCATCGCGCCTTGCCCCAGGCCGTGTTTGATCAACTCGACGCAGAGCACGCACGTGGCAAGAGCCACAAGTACACGGAGAAGGAGCTCAAGGCTATTGCCTCCTACGTCGGTCGTCGTAAACCCAAGGGTTCTGCCCTCACACACAGATTCCCCACTGCAGAGGAGTTTGAGAAACTCCGTGCTGAGTCCAAAGAGTTCGCTGCCCGTACCGCACGCGAACGAGCCGAGGCCTTAGCAAGTCTTCCTAAGAAGCCTTCGTTAGCAGAACGCTTCCCAGCCCGGCCAGCTACCAACGCTGGTGCAGCCCTCTGTCACAGATTTTCAATGTTTCTACAAGACTTGCCTTACCAGGCAACAGTATTATTGGGAATATTTAAGCGCTTGTCAAGCGCTTATCCAGCGCTTATCCGGCGTCTATTTAGGCGCTTATCCAGCGCTTATCTGGCGCTTATCAGGCGCCTATTCCGGCGCTTATTCTCAGTGCCTATCAATTGATGCGCTGATGCGCCTCCTGTCTCTGATGCGCTGATGCGCTCCTTTCCTTATATGTGTATCACATGATAGAACTCTCTGGAACCTTGTGGAACTTGCTGGAACTATGATGTCATAGTATAGAACATTCCATTAGATGATGTCATAGTTCCTAGAACCTTCTGGAAAAGTCTAGCCTTGTCTTAGAACAAGCTAGAACAAGTCTAGCCTTGGAGCTGGGTCATGGGGTCAGGTCATGGGGACAATTGCTATTGGTTGATTATTGAAGTGGCACCACTAGGGCATAGGGCATGCTTAGTAAGGTAGATTACTTCGCTTACTCATGTAGGTATTAGGGGTCTTAGGGTAGTACCTGGGGTCCTCCCCTTCATGTATATATAGAGGCACTCCTGAGGGTATATCCCCTCAGTCTTATCCACTCTGTTGATAAAGGACTACCTTGTACTCTCCAGTACTTCGCTCACCACACCTCTTACTCTCTATATCTCTATCTCCCCCTCAAGTTAACCACTTATCTGGTGAGTGTAGCATTACTGTTACACCCTCATAGCAGCAAAGCCGACTCTCATCGACTTCCAAAAGCACACCCCTGGAGACCTTCAAGGAATCTTTACTCCAAAGCTCACCGCCACCCTCCAACACCTGTCGATTCTACCCACCATCGACAAGTATCAACAGCTTCACAAAGACACGAGGCGTAACTTTGAACAAGAGAAACAGAAGTTAGAAAAGCTTCTGGAGGAGTTACCAGCCCGAGCCACTGTCATCACTCAGCGTGAGTGGCAGCTGCTGGATTGGGGTTTAAAGGCAATAGGAGGAATTAGTTTCAAGGGTCTAAGAAGGAATTACGTACAAGTTTTCAAAGGTTTAGACAGAGTTTGGTCGGACGAGTACTTCGTATTGTTCTAGAAATACAGTGTGGCTTCTCAAAGTCCCAGAAGTAGTGTTTGGTCTAGAGATCATCTCCCCTGTGAGAACTACCCACACGCTTTCAATCACCGGACCATCAGAGACGAGTGTTACGACCCAGAAGAAGGACACGAAGCCTGTGAAACTCAGCCCTGTCCAAACCGATACAACGGTATTGCATATCCCGGTCGGTACGCAAACCAGTATCGACCCATTCATCATTGGCAAGAAGCTCGTATCCTTGAATCCCTCCCACCCTTGCCTGAAGAAGACTTCGATCGAACCTTCACGCAGGAGCAATACCAGATGGATTCCACCAACGTGTCCCAGCATGCTTCTAGGGCAGCAACCCCAGCCCCCGCACAAGAACCGTCTCCGCCCCCCACAGCAGAACAACTTTTGCATGCGCTACTCCTCGGTCAGCAACAGCTGACACAAGCGATCACAGCGCTGGTTCAGAACCAGCAACAACCAGTTAACAACAGGTCACGGGAAAGGGTTGTAGAAAAACCCGCTAGTTTCAAGGGCAATGCTAGTAGTGACGCGCGTCGCTTTCTGGCCGCCTTCTCAATGTACGCACAGTTTAATGAGAAACTGTCGCCATACAATGCCCAAGGAGGTCAGACCCGATTAGACCACCTCTGGATTTCGTCGGCTCTGTCATTTATGACAGAAGATGCGGCAGTTTGGGCTACGCCTCACATGGACTTGATTGCCAGTCATCAAATGGCATTCAATGGTGACTGGGACGACTTCAGAACGGCGTTCAAAGCACAATTTGAACCGGTTGATGAAATGGTGGATGCCAAGGCCAAGCTCAGGGAGCTGTGGCAAGGCAAAAAGACGGTTCCCGAGTACACGGCCCGATTCCGGGAGATCATGGATAGGACAGGCTACTCAACACAGGACCTCAGGGATCGGTATTATGAACATCTGAGCACCACGATTAAGGATGAACTAGTCCACACCGCACGGTCCCATGTAACCCTTGTCGATCTCATCAATGTGGCCACCGACATTGACAATCGTCTTTGGGTTTGAGCTCAAGAAAAAGCTCGTGAGCAAGGTCGAACCGTCCCCAACGTGTTCAAATCTACCCCGGTCTCCACCTCGTCCCCGGCTCCTTTTGTTCAACCGTCTCGCGATTCCAATGCTATGGAAATTGATGCCACTAAAGTCAGTCCCAATGGGAAAACACGTGCTGATTTCATGAAAGCAATGAATGGAAGATGCTACGGATGTGGATCTAAGGAGCACCAGAAGAAAGACGGCAAACATGATCGAGAATTGTGTGGACACTGTGGAGGCAACCATCAGACGCAAGTGTGCCAAAGCCGGTTCCTTGGGTACCCACCTAGGCAACAGAAGGTGGCTGCCAACACTCTCTTTGATCCGTCCACTTCGGCCCCCTCGTCGTCCTCGTCCGCGAGGCCCTTACCTACCCCGCCCGCCGCAACCGTCGCCAGCTCTTCGTCTTCAACTCCGTTTGACTACAATGCCATCATGAAGCAGATGTCATCGCTCACGGATCAAGTCAAGCAGCTGGGAAATCAAAGGGATTTTTAGAAAGGACTCCAGGTGAAACCGCACCCTCGAGTCCCTCTAGAAAGACCTACGTAGAAGAAGTGGAGGACAATGATGATTCCCCCACGGACACAGTTTTTAGCACGCCTGTAGTAATTACCCGCCCCGCTCAGCAACCTGATTCGCCGCCTTCAGCTTTATTTAACACATGTATAACTACTACGAAACCTTGTCGTCTTGCATAGTGCCTGAAATAGATCCGCTTAGCATGCATTTCCGAGTTCCAATTACGCTCAAAGGAGTGTTCAGAGAAAAGGGCATCAAAGCTATGATTGACTCAGGAGCCACCGCATTGTTCCTAAGTCAAGACTTTGTCAACCGGCACCGAGTACGTACGGTCCCCTTAGAAAGACAGATCCCACTCCACAACATTGATGGGACTCTAAATCAAGGAGGACGTATCACACACAGAGCAGAGCTCGAACTACAAGTTGGGGCTATCAAAGAAAACGCAACATTTTTGGTCACAGACATCGGACCAGAAGATTGCATTCTAGGCCTACCCTGGCTTCGCAAAGCAAACCCCAAGATCAATTGGGCTACCGGAGAAATGGAACTGGAAGCCGAAGAAGACTTCGAACCCTTCCAGTCTATCACAGCCAATCGGAAGCAGAGACGAGCTTGGCTCAGAGCCGGTATCATTCAGGACACCAAAGAAGAGCTTTGGTCCTGTGCTAGCTATACGTACTCTACAGATATTGCGGCTAAGGCCATC
>JABYQR010000363.1:0-43232 GCA_022592445.1 Cytidiella melzeri
TGAGTGTATTACAGGCAATCAGATCATGTATGGAATGTTTGCGACAGACCCTTCAGTGTGATAAAAGTGACGTACTCAGGGAAATCAGTTGCGATGGCGTGCTGGTCGCCGCTTACGTTAATTGCGGGAGGAGTGTGTGAGATGTGGTCTACAGTTTTGGGGAGCGTTACGGGGAAGGACAGTGGGTTCCGTTGAGGTGGTGGTGGTGGTGGTGGTGGACGTAGCAAGGAGGGATGGGGTAGGGGAGGGGGCAGACTTTACAAACGATGTCCGCATGCGTGAAACGGCTAGACTTGATCTGAGACGCGATTTAAGCGTGGCAGCCAATCAGAGCCCTCGCCTGCACAAATCGAGAAGAAGCCGCGACGTGGGATCTCAAGATTCCGCCAGGTTAATCAGGAACACGTCTCAGATTCAAATCGGGTACGCTCTGTCTTGGCCAACAACGGCGACGACAACGGTGGCGACTTTAGCACCAGCACAGCACAGCAAATTGTGATGCACTAATCTCACACAAGTACAAGTGTCACTGCAGTAAAAGGTGAGCATAGCAGAACATCCATGAGAAGACGAACAGAAACGAACAAGGTTAGCTATTGTCACCTTCCAATAGCAGCAGCAAATAGTTTTGTACTACAGTTTGAGTAGGCAGCGAGAGAGACTTGAAACATCTGCACTGCATCTGGTGGAGAGCACACGACCGTGAATTGACTTGTCCCACACATGCGATCAAGCCATCAAGCCATCCATCTCACACGGGAGGAGTTTCGTACAAAACAGTTTCCCCGCCTCGAGCCTTCCGCTCCCGTCGCGCAGCTGTAAAATGTGGATAAGCGGCGGCAGAGAACATCGTTCCCCTAGGCTGCCATATGGCAATGACACACCTTTCTTGTTCATCGCGAGTGATAGATACCGCTAAGTACAGCCTAAGCAAGGCAGTACAAAGCAAGAGCCCAAAATTATCTTCATTACTCTCAGTTCGCCGGAATTGGGACTACTGAGACAGCACACCCGGGCCCGACCGCGAAATAACGCTGAGGCTCGCACCGACGGAGACCGCCCGACATGACATATGGTATATGCCGGAACAACACGCGGACGCTGCGTTACCTATCCGAGATTCTTTCCTGATTGACTCAGACCCAGGAGCCAGAATCAAGCTAGAACTATAAAGCCACAGCATGCTGGAGTATGTTCTGAGGAGGAAGGAGCGGAAACTACACGGAAGTCTCTGCCATGCTGGCATGTGGACGTCCATTCCAGTCATTCATTCCCGTTATTCATGTTGGATATCACGTTCTAAGTTTCATCAACGTCCAATTCCAACTCGAGGCTCGCCGGCGCGTTGCGATTACAGTGTTGGATCTGCTTCGAACTATCTCAGAGTGTGCGGCCAGCTCCGGTACCCATGATTGTAACCGATCGCGACAGAGACACCACCTCACCAGATGATATGCGTGCGTTGGCAATACTGCGGCGAGAGGCAAACAAACACCTTTGGCAGAAGCCCGAAGGCAACGCTATGGAGTACAGGCTCCAGTCCGCATACGGTATGTTGGAGTTGGTCGGTGATACGAGCACGGACTCAATCGCACTTGAAACTTTGGCCCCAGGTGCACACTTCGCACAGCTCCTGCCGTCAAACCTTGGAGAAGGAGTTGAGCATCTGCTTGCATGGGCGAATGTAGGGTTCATTTAGACGTGCGGTGCTGACATAGTTTCAATAGGAGAGTCTGTAGCGTCTCCCGAGGCAGAGCATACAGACGTTGAAACCTTCATGCCTCAGGGGAATTCACAGTGTGGGAGTCATCGTCACCGAGTAGAATTACCAGCGTCAGGTGAACCAGCTTCGAGCACAGCGTGCGTTGCACTGTTTCACTACATGTGCGTGTCACCAATTGAATTTGTGTAGGTAAACCTCTGTCGACTACGGACTCAAGCTGTCTCCTCGACAGCCATCCTACGAGAAAGCACTTAGTAAGGCAGGCAGTCCTCACAACAAAAGCGAATCCACTCACTTGCCATCATACTTCTTGACCACCCAATCCATAAATTGGTTCATCAGGATATCGTCAATGTCCACGTCGAGACGTAGGGGCACGTAGCGGTTCATGAAATCAAAGTACGTTTCCCAATGTGGTTTCTCAGTAGTATTTGGCTGTCAATCGACGGTTGTTATTCAGGTAGTCAACAACGCATGACAAACACCACTCACCAACGCTACGCCGAATTGGTAATGCAAGAATGGCGTGGTCCAAGAGTATCTGCCGGGATCGGCAGGCACGTTGTAGGCCGCCCCATGAGGTATGAATTCTTGGCACCAACGCGCGTCCGGGATAGCATCCACCATAGTTGTGAGCAAGGTCTTCTCCCACTCCAGTGGAGTCAGCAGGACAAAGCGACGAACCAGAGTTTCCACGCGTATCATGTCGGTGTTGCATTCAGAGGTACCGAAGAGGAGGTTGCTCTTGTGCTGATCGCCATCCATGGAGTGAGCGATGCGATGGATCCACTGTCGAACAAAACCAATGATCATGAGCACTACAATGGCATTATTTCAAACGAAGAAGAAAAACGCACCTCGCAGTTCCACTTTGGGGACAGCCTATGTTGATCCGTCACAATATTTGGCCAAAGCAAAGCTGCAATCTAAGGCGACATGAACGTTGCGCTCCCTAAAAGATCATGTTGACTTACTTTCGTAGCACTGGTGTTGTCCATCACCTGGGCCTGGCCTCTGCTCCGTTGCGTCGTGACCGCCATAAGATTGGCGGGCTCAAGGTTATGCTGCACGACCTTCTTGCGATGTTCGCCCTGGAAGATCGTGTTCACGGCCGCAACACCCGCCTTGTTCTCCGAGAACCAAGGGCGTACCGGCCATGGATCGTTTACGTGGTTTTCGGCGATGGAGCACCTCCCTTTATCGTCAGTGTAACTAGCGATTATCATTCGCTTGTACTCCGATGATTCCATATAGGTGTCTACACAATCGCTCTCGATCAGTACGTGTCATTCGCAGATTGAGCGGGGCTGGCGTACCGAATAATCCAAAGAAGTTATGACCGATTCTGATCATCGGAACCTGTGTATCTGGGTCGAGGATCGCAGCATCGAAAACGCGGTCTTGCTGGCTTAATCCTTCGTAGGCCTCCTCGACAGCGTCCTCTAGATCCTTTGCGGTGATGATGTCCGGCTTGGTGGGAAGGTAGTAGATCTTGTACTTCTGCTGGCCCGTAACAAGTTTCGGAAGCCAAAAGCGAGACTTGACATCGTACCTGTTGGAAAATACAACGAGTGCGATCACAATCGAGAATGAGCCTCGACAATGTCAAGATGGAAAGTAAACGAGATGCGAGGACGTACTTGGAAGGAGTCTTCTGAGAGATTATAGTCACGAACTTGGACCACGTGCGTGTTTTGGCGAAGGCCGGATCATTTCCGTGGAGCATGGCCTTTGCGAGATCGTCGATCTTGAACGAGTCTCCTTGATGATCGTACGCTGTAAACCAAAATTTGTCCCAGAACTTCTCGTCCAGCTGCTTTTTCACAAGAGCCACGGCTGCGGCCTTCTTGTACGTTCGAGTCGCGGTGATCCGGACTTTCTTCCACGTCGCCTTGGTAGGCTCGTCTCGAATAAGAAGATTCCCCGCCAAAGTCTCCTCGTCGATGAAAAAGGATTTGTCTTTGACGACGCCAGCGGGGACATGGAAGTACCGAGTGGGTTGCACCAAATCTACATGTCGGTACGCTGGTAAGTCGACGGTCTTTTGGTTGACTCCTATGTCTCCCTCTGTGCCAGTCGCCCACCAGAAAGACGCAGTGATGATCTGACCAGTGACGATGAATTTACCCACTGGCCCGTCCTCCGCAGACTCGACGGCAGGCTCGTCGTCGAGGTTGTGTCGTTGGTCAAACTCCTCGGACTGCTCCATTGTGACTAGAACTGCCATGATTAGAGACCACAAAGACAGGGATGTGGTGTTGAACGAGCTACCTTGAGATTCGATGTGAAGGGTGCAAAAGTTCGCTTGATGCATTCGCCTTCGCCTGACCTTCGTGTTTATATACCAAAAGTACTCAATTACTAGGAACCATAGTGCCATCGGACATAGGAAGTGCCCACCAAGAATGTTCCTGATTGCGGTCCAGCCGCAAAGAATGTTCCTGACCGACGCTCCAGGCTTGAGCGAACATCAGCAACTCGAAGCGTTTTACTGTCACCTGGCGTACATTTTAGAGCGGCGGATGCATTGTGCCGCAAAATCTGCCAGCCAAGAACGTTAGAACGCTGCTTTCCTTCCATTCCTCACTACGATATTCACTCACTTTACCCCATTTGACGCAATGATTCATTATGTGGAAACAATCTGTCAATACACTGACCGCAAGGCTGTAATTGTAAACCATCCGTGCCGTTCCAGGCATCGATTATCAGTAGGCACAACAACAAGGTGACTTACAAGAGCAGCTGTTGCTTTCAGGTTTGCATAGACTAGATGCCAGGCTGAACACAAAGTCAGCCGCATATTAACCGCGCCGGAGAAAGGACTTGATACAATGCTTGCACGAGTGACACATACGAGAGCATGAGCACCGTTAGCCTTGTATATAGATGGGAGAGAGGGAGACGTACTCTATAGGAAGTAAATAGCCTCGTGATTGAAACATTGGCGGAGAGAAGATGTCGTCCGTTTCAAGAATTAACTTACTTGGCTGTGTTAAGACAGGTAACGGTTGAGGGATGTACTACTTCGAGTCTTGGAGTTGTAGGGGTTTATGAAAACTGCGTTTCTTGAAGTGGAAGGAACATCAGAGAGAATATCAATACAACTCTTCCACCGTCGAAATTGAGTGTCCGTATAATGAATTAGAAAGCACAGATTGAGGGAGGGAAACAATTCTGAGGAATAGGCGGAATACGGGCAAACACAATTATTAAATGACCCCCTGGTACAATGTTCGTGCAACCCTGACTGTCTATCAAGCACCATGAGCACGTACACGACACAAACCAGTGTTCTTACCCTGCACACTTTCATGGACCGCGTGAATCGAGTGGCTCAACGTTGCGCTTGTAGCAAACGGACTGGCTGGAGATGGCTCTTGCCACCTGCCCCACCGGACGAGTTGTACTGGCTACCAGCGTCGCTGGGGTTGAGACAGGCAGTATGTTTCGACCCCACCGAGCGCATTGATACGAGACGGAACTGTATTGGCTGAGATGATTGACAGAGGGTCTTACCCTGGATGTTCGCTGTCGCCAATATCGGTATGAGACCCTTGTGGAATGATCAGGTACCAGTAAGACATGAGAAATTGTGACAAGATGTAGCCTTGAGCGGAAAACGCACCAGAACTGATTCTTGTCGTGACATAGACGATGTTGTCCACGGCCGCTCGTACGTGAAGTTCATGTGCCACTACAGGAAGTGCCTACACCGCTAATGCGGGGGTGCAGGAAAGAGAAGGCAGCAGGTTGAGGAGCATGGTTTGTTTGCAGCCAGCGCGACTGAGCGCAAAGGGTGAGAGGGGTGAACGGTTAGCATTTCGATGTCGTCTATGGCTTTTCACTCGTAGGTAGACCGTAACCAGTTGGCGATATCCGTAAGCGGCGAACCAACTCGGACACTTTTGGCCCTCTTGACTGGCTTTAGGTCGAATAAATAACGAGTTGGCTTTGCTTTGAGCTCAATCGCAAATGCCTCAAGGTTTCTCGGCATGGCAAGTGTTCCCTATCCCACCGCAAATAACACAAAGACACAGTACACAAGAAGGTGCAGCGCGAATGATAGGATGTGCTAAGTGCTCGTGGTGGTTAAGGAGGAAGTGAGGTGGTCGAGACACGAGAGGTCCCGGGCCAGGGAGGTGAAGATACTGTCCGGGTGCTTTGTGCCGTTCAGCCAAAGCGCATAAACCCAGCGGAATTTCCATTAGATCTGCTTCCATAGGACTTCCTCAGTTGACATCGTCCTGATACTCGAGATATGTAGAGAAGGTCATTTCGTCAGGAAAAGTGAACAGACGTTCAAGCGTTGACCTTCATGTCTCTCCCGTAGATCGCGGAAGCCACGCTATCGAGTAGAAGGTATAAATAATCATATTTCGAATTCGGCCTGGGGTGCACTAGTGCACTACATGTACGTGTCACTACTTGTGGTTGTTGTGGATCAAGCTCTGCCGCCTATACGGACTCAAGTTATTTGGTTGGCTCGGACTCGATCGCCATCCTACGGGAGAGGGTATTGTGAGTTAGGCAGTCCTATCGACAAAAGCCCAACCACTCACTTGTCACCATACTTGTCGTTGACCCAATCAATGAATTGATTCATCAGGATCTCGTCAATGTCCACGTCGAGACGCAGGGGCACGTAGCGGTTCATGAGATCGAAATACGTGTCCCATTCTAATATTTTCTTGCTGTTTGTCTGCCAATCGACGCTCATTATTCGATCACAGCGACGAATGACCAAAACCACTCACAAGCTTTACACTGAGCTCATAATGCAAAAACGGTGCGGCCCAAGAGTACCTTTCGGGCTTGGCAGGTACGTAGTTGGTGAAAACATCATCGACATTCCAAAGAACACCTTGGCACCAACGCGGTTGTGAGATAGTGGGCTTCAGAGTTGTGTTCAAGCGCCTCTTCCAGTCCAGGGGGGTCAGCAGGACGAAGGAGCGAATCAGATATTCCGTGCGCATCATGTCGGTGTTGCATTCAGAGGTACCGAAGAGGAGGTTGCTCGAGTGCTGAGGGCCACCCAAGGCGTGACCGATGCGATGGATCCACTGTCGAACGACAACGGTGACATGAGCGCTGCAACGAAGTTACTATAGCTGGATGGAAAAAGTCACCTCAAAGTTCCATTTTGGGGACAACCTGAATTGATCCGCCAAAATATTAGGCCAAAGATCACGTGCTATCTAGAGTGATATAAGCGTTTCGCTCTCTGGTCGTAGTGAAACAACAAGTCAAATTGACCTACGTCCGTAGCGCTTTGCTTGCTCATTACCTGGTACTGGCTTCTGCTTCGTTCTGGCGTGACTGCCATAACGACGGAAGGTACAAGATCTTCTTCCAAGACATTTGCGCGATGGAGACTGAACTTTTCGCACACTTTTTTCACACCTGCATCATTGTCGGAGAACCAAGGTCGTATCGGCCATGGATCGTTTATGGGGTTACTGACGATGGAGCAGTTTCCGTTTGTGTCGGTGTAGCTGTTAATCACCATACGCGCATACACAGAGGGCTCCATGTACGTGTCTGAACATTCGCTCTTGATCAGCAGGTGATTTTTACAGATTGAGCGAGGGTGGCGTACCAAACAAATTGAAGAAATTGTGACCGATTCTGGTCACCACAAGGTTTGTATCTGGATGGATTATAGAGGCCTCGAAGACGTGGTTCTCCGGGCTTAATGCCCCGTACGCCTCCACGACAGCGTCCTCTAGATCCTTTGCGGTGATGATGTCCGGATTGGTAGGTTGGAAGTAGATCTTGTACTTCTCCTCGCCGTCGGGAAGTTTCGGAAGCCAAAAGCGAGACTTGACATCGTACCTGTTGGAAAATACAAAGAGTGCGATCACAATCGAGAATGAGCCTCGACAATGTCAAGATGGAAAGTAAACAAGATGCGAGGGCGTACTTGGAAGGAGTCTTCCGAGAGATTATAGTCACAAACTTGGACCACGTTCGTGTTTTGGCGAAGGCCGGATCGCTTCCGAGGAGCATGGCCTCTGCGAGATCTTCGATCTTGAACGAGTCTCCTTGATGGTCGTACGCTATAAACGAAAATTTGTCCCAGAAATTCTTGTTTAGCTGCTCTTTCACAAGAGCCACGGCTGCGGCCCTCTTGTACGTTCGAGGTGCGGTGATCCGGACTTTCTTCCACGACACCTTGGCAGGGTCGTCTCGAATAAGAAGATTCCCCGCCAAAGTCTCCTCGTCGATGAACAAGGATTTGTCTTTGACGATGCCAGCGGGGACATGGAAGTACCGAGTGGGTAGCCCCGAATCTACACGTCGGTACGCTGGTAATTCGACGGTCATTTGGTTGAGTCCTATGTCTTTCTCTGTGCCGATCGCCCACCAGAAAGACGCGGTGATGATCTGACCAGTGAGGATAAATTTACCGACTGGTCCGTCCTCCGCAGACTCGACGGCAGGCTCGCTGTCGAGGTTGTGTTGTTGGTCAAACCCCTCGGACGTGTCCATTGTGACTAGAACCACCATGATCAGAGACCACAAAGACAGACATATGGTGTTTAACGAGCTACCTTAGGATTCGATGTGAGGGGTGCAAAAGTTCGCTTGATGTATTCGACTATGCCCTACGCTTGACTTTATATGCCAGCAGTACTCAATGAACCACAGTGCCATCGGAGATATCAAGTGCCCTCGAAGAATGTTCCTGTCCGCGTTCTAGCTGCGAGGAATGTTCCTAAACGAGAATCCCGGATTGGTGAGCAAGTGAGCATACAACAGCAACTGACACTGACGTGCACATTGAACCGGGTCATGGAAACATCATGCACTGAGATATGCCACGATGGAATGTATGAACGTTAGAGTGACGCTTCCCTTCCATGCAGGTTTGCAGGATTCACTCAGTTTGTCCTCCCCAGTGCCCTCGAGGAATGCCCGTGCACATTGAACCGGGTTTTGAAAACATCATGCATTGAGATATGCCACGCTGGACTGTATGAACGTTGAGGTGACGCTTCCCTTCCATGCAGGTTTGCAGGACTCACTCACTTTGTCCTCCTCACTAGGGCTGCGAGTACGCTGACCGCGAGAACTGTTTCGTAGAACATCCGTACTGTTCCATACATCTAGCAGTAGCACCAAGTATCAGCAATAATGAGACACACGTTCAGGCTTCGTTTCCAGGTTTGCTACAAACGCAGCGTCATCCGAGCAATGGTGATGAACTAAAGCCCACATCAGTCTGAAGAGAACGCAATTCGCGCCTTGATCTGCTACCATTCTCCACGCTGACGATTCATTTTGCTGCGTCGAAGGAGGGCGTGAACGTGATACTCGCACAAGTGGCCCGTGCGGGACCAAGAGCGACGGTCTGCATTACACGTCGCAGTAGGACTTGATACCGTGCTGCATTGGTATGCCAAGTATACTGTACCTTTACGACCGTAGCGGGCATGGGTTGTGACCGTGACACCCCATGTTGTTAAAATTTAGCAACAAATTGCCGGTGGGACCTGTGACATGGGCCGAACATACTGTCATTACGCGCTTCGCGTGTCTAGGCTAATAAGTGTTCCTTCTATCGTAGAGCACTTAGTGGACTCCTCGTTGTTACCCCTGTTCTGTACCGTCCCTGGCTTCGCCGACGTTAAAATACATTGATTAAAAAAAAAAAAAATACATGGGCCGACAACATGTCGAGCACCTCGTGACCCATCGAAGCGCTGAAGTAAAGACAGAGTTTCAAAACATGAATCCCCGGGTTGTTACCACATAAGAAACATGCTTATATCACTTTGTATTCATCAACCGCGCCTCAGAAAACGTTTCAATTCAAGGTTGAGGTTGAAACAATCAAAGTGTAGTCAGCAACCAATGAGAGAGCGCGAAGAACCCGATATGGAACTTTGTAGCGCCACCCTGAGTGGCAATGCTTTCGATTCTCCTTCCTCCATGGTATGCATGTTCAGTGAACATACATTGAAGTTTTCTACATAAGTACATTACAGAATCATAGCTATTTTATTTGACCAAGCAAAACTCGCCGCCAGGACGAACAGCTGTGGTGAACTATCCGTTACGGCGGGGCTTGAATCCTGACACAATTGGGCTGAGAGGAATGAAAATACATGAGGGAGCTGTTGCACACGGTCAATTGCTTCCCCTACCTGTCCTTCACCAATGTCTACTGAGGCCCATGTCACTGACCTCACACGGCCACCTACTGCAAAATGTATCTCTACATACAATGGTTTAACTCCCTTTGCGCCGCAGGCCCGACAAATCCAGTTGTAGAGAACTCGTAAATTTAACAACATGAGCCCTCCGTGACCCGTGACATTGACCAAAATTACAACAAAAGTCGATCTCACCGTGACCGTGACCCCCGCTACAGTCGTAAAGGTACAGTGTGGATGCGGGAGTAAACTTAGCCGTGAGTATAAAGGAAGGGAGACGGGGTGCGTACTGTGTAAGCTGCAGAGAGGGTCACATTTTCTGTCTCGAGGACGCGAAGGTAAAAACTCAAAGGCACCGACGGGTTTTGTGTAAACTGAGTGTCATGATTTCCAAAGAGAATATAATTACAACGCTTCCAGCCGTTGTAACAAGTGCCCCGTGTCACAAAAGTCTGAGAGCAATGAAGAGGGCCGTATCAACATCGCTTCAATCACAATTGAAGTAGTTCCCTGGTATCACGTTTGGGCAACCCTGAGTGTCTATCATACATCGTGAGCACATTACACGACACAAAGCAATGTTCATCCTACACACCTTTATTGGTAGGACAATCCGCTGGATCGTCGCAACACTTGATACAGGCTCTGGGACCGCGCGGCTCGACGAGCTCGACGTAGTGCTGGTAGCCGAGACACTGGCTTCCCTGAGGATTCCCCTTTCCACCTGCTCCACCGGAAGAGTCGTATTGGCCACCGGCGTCGGTGGGGTTGAGACGGGAAAGATGAGAGGAGTTGATGCATCCGGTCACTATTGAAAAATGTCAACCGGGCAAAAGATCGGATTGTTGGTGGACGTGACACTTACGTTGAGCATATCTTCCGCCGTTTTTTCCCTTGCCACTCTTGAACTCGACGTTTTGCCAGAAATCGCCGGGGAGTTGACCTTGCTGAGACGAGTATCGGCCCTCGGGGGAGCAATATGTTTTCATCCCACTGAGCACACGAGTGTGAGACCGTATTAACTAGAGTGGTTGACAGAGGGGCTTACCCTGGATGTTCGCTGTCGCCAATATCGGTGTGAGGCTCTCGTGGCATGATCATGCTATCAGCAAGTCGTAAGGATTCGTGACCAAATGCAGCTATTACAAGGGAACTCACCAAAACTTGTTCTTGTCGGTGACATAGACAATATTGTCCACGGCTGCTGCTCGTCCTTGAAGTTCATTTGCAACTGGAGGAAGAGCATACGCCGCCAGAACGGACGTGCAGGAAAGAGTCGCCAGCAAGTTGAGAAGCATTGTTTAGTCTCAGCGTACGTGACAGAATGTGGAAGGGTGAGAGGTAATAGTGTACGAGGCTGGAAAGCGAACGGATACCATTTCGATTTCGTCTGCCAGCTGTGACTTTATACGCGTTGGTTGACCGCGATGGCTGACTATAGCCGTCAGCGGCGAACCAAGCCCGACCATGCTTGGTCTCTTGACGAGGATAGAAATTGACTAGCGATAGGTCATCGGGTGCGAATAATCAATGGGCTTGTTCGGAGCTCAATCAGCGGATGCCATCGAGGCATAATTTCTTGGCATGGCGGGTATGCCTCTGTTTCGCTGTGCTCGTCGTGGGGGCGCAGTACAGGGAAAGGTGTGTCTGTTAAAATGTACTGAGTGCTCGTGGTGGTCGGGAGTCAGGAGTCAGGACTCAGGAGAGAGTGCAGGCCAGCTGAGACACGGCCCGCTGATCCGAAATACTTTGTGGCGTTCACTTGTTGCAATTTCCTGGGCAAGAGTTTGCGGCTTCAGATTGAAAGCTGAGAGGGCCTCATTCACCATCTTGACACCGTCCAACACCACCAGCAACGTCGAAAGGGCAGCAACTCGACGCTTCTTGAACCCGTACCACCACCACCAGGAAAATTCCCACGCTCAAGCATAACACTTCCCTCGCCACCATTCCCCTTCCCCCCCCCCTTTAATCGCTCGTGTTCCTCTTATACTACCTTAATCACCCCTCTATTCCTTAAGTCTCGCGTTATTAGCTTATCCCTGTAAAGTCTCGGACCCCTTTAATACATCATGTCTGGCGTTTTACCAGACGCAGACATGACTTCACCCCCGTCTCAACAGTCTCTCGAGTATCTTACCCAGCCGCCTGCAGGCACTCCAGTTGAGTTTAATCAGCCGGTAGTCCCTGGGGCAGCCCCTGTCCCATATTATAATCTGCCCCATATTCCTCCAACCAATTTCGCCCCTCAACCTCCTCAACCAGACCAATCTGGGCTGACTTCCATCGAAGAGGACGCAGATCTGTGGGGGGACGACGTCTCCCCTGAGGCTCCCTATAACACATTCTTGCCGTACGAAAGTGAGACCCAGATCAGTGAGTCTCTCCCGGTATTTGCCGCCACCCTCTCTACTCTTGCAGCCTTCTTGACCGAGCCAATGGTCATGCACCACATCCGCGACCTCGCAAGGCAACCCAAGGCCTTCAACAACACCATCCTTCCCATCTTCAACAATCTGCAAAGCCTCGTCAACCAGTGGAATAACACTGTCAACGATGAATTGTCCATCCAGCGCTCGATCACCGCTCCATCTTCTCACAACACCTCAGCCGCAGTTGCTCCTCCTACCATTTCTTCTCCCCAGCACACTCCACAGACACTGCGCCCGGCACACGTGCTGGGTACCACCCAACGCCCCTTCTGAGTAGGGGGAGTACCGACGCACCACACAGTCCAGACCACACTCCCTTTCGCCCCGGCTCACAACCCCCTCCCATTCCCATCGCTAACCGACCGGCCCCCTCGTACGCACAAGTCGTCAAATCCTGCCCGGCCAATACTCTTCTCAACATAACATCTGCCCTCGCTTCTGCCATGCCCAACGCTCCAGCAGAAGCGTTGCTCACTATGGCCACCAAGCTGGTGCCAGCTCCGCCCAATCGCGCTGTGCCGAGGCACGCCCCTTGCAACGCGTCAAAAGTTATCACGGTGAAATCAATGAGCGGTGCAGTCAACGTTTCTGAGATACCTAATGATTCACAGCTTCTCAGTGCGTTCTTGCTGGTGTATGAAGAGGCTAAGATGACGGGTCAACTCCCTCACGACGCCCCAAGCGTGCTCTTTGTGCGGTGGATCAATAACGCCCTGCAACTACAGTTCCGCACGTCACCCTGCAAGGGAACGGAGGCAGTCATAGAATCGTTCTGGAGAGCATGCAAGGGTCTGAACGGAGCCACCCCAATATGCTCCAAGTTCCGCTTCCGCAATGGTATACTCTACCGTCACGTTCCTTTTTCTGATCCAGCCAATGCATCATCTGACGAATCTGTCCAACAGATCAAGAATGCCCTTCTGAGCCAATACGCATGGGAGGGAGTCACAATGATTGGTAACCCCCGCATTCAGATCACCGAGGGGTCATCCTACGGAACCGTGTTCGCTGACTTTTATGACAGCTCAACCTTGCGATACATGCGACAGATCATGCGCCAAGTGGTGTACCTGAACGGGGCCGCTTGCCGGGCGATCCAGGCGCAGAACTTTCAACCAGCAACCCCACGCTGCGCGATTTGCCAACGATGGGGTCACCCTGCCGACATATGCCGCTCACAGGTGGTAAGATGCCCTGTGTGCGCACAGCCTCATGATGAGCAAAACCACGAGCACCTGGCGCCCCTTGCGCCCACCAAGTGCTTCAACTGCGGTGAGCCTCACCGAGCTGACTCAGCTGACTGCTCATTCTTCCAGCACCGCCGCAACCGCAAGTGGATTCACAACCACCAACCAGCCATGCAACCAGCCCACCAAGCACCACACAGTGATGTCCGCCAGGTCCCACAGACCAGGCAAACTACGCGCATTGGCATGGGCCGACAAGGCCCTAGCCTCGGCAGAATGACATAGTAATTCCAACATGACCACCGAAACACAGAACACATTCAGGGTAATCTCTTTTAATGCAAATCATACAGCTAATAACACTGCAGCGGTGCTGCAACACTTTATTCGAGCTGACGCCATCTTCATCCAAGAACCTTTGTACTCAGTTTTGAAACGAACTCCTTCCTCTACCAACCCCCAGGGCGACGAGTACTTTTGGACACAAGTACAATCTGCAGACTGGATGCTCCTCGAAGTCACCGACATCTGGCAGGCTAGGGTAGCTTGTTACATCAATCGCAGGTGGGCTGGATCTAACCCGCGCACTCGACATGATATAATATCACACCCCCACCTTCTATGCTTCTCTCTCACCTTCGGTCATGAGGAGCAGTTCTTTCTCAACGTCTACAGTCATCCCAACACCCGCGACGCCACTCACGCTCTCCTCGCCACACACCGCCTTCCTGCATTCACTCTGGTAGCAGGCGACTTCAACCTCCATCACATGCTTTGGGAGACAGGACAACGAGACGAGCGGCATGCACAAGACCTCATAGACTTCATGCCGGACATCGGCGTGTCGTTGCTGAACGCACCAGACGTCCACACGCACTTTCCGCACTGGCGCGGATTTGCACCCTCAGTCATTGATCTCGCGTGGATTGAGTCCGCGATGGTCAACCACCCACTAACAGCCCTTACAGTCGGTGCTGACATGTGCATGGGGTTGGATCATGCCATCCTTGCCATTGACATACCTACCGTCCCAGAGCACATTGCCTTCCCGCGCATCACACCCAACTCAGACACGGAGACTGAGTTCATTCTCAACATCCTTGACGCTGCACATTTGCGCGTCAACGACTCCCTTTCATCTTCTGAAGACATTAAACATTTGCTTACGCTCTTTTTAGATTCCATACAGGAAGCCTTTGAAAAACACGCGACCAAACCGCGCATCTCCAGCCACTCAAAACCATGGTGGAATGAGGAGTGCCGTGAAGCACTTAGGGTGTTCCGCCATTCTGGTCTACCGGAGGACCGCTGGGCCTTCTTTCGAGCGGTACAAAAAGCCAAACGCCAGCACTTCGACAGCGTCATTGCCGATATGGCAGCCAAAAAACGTGTATGGGACCTCACCGCCTGGGCCAAACCACGTCCCATCTCAACGTTGTCCCACATCAAGGGAAGCGACGGAACCACCCTCTCCTCCTTCGACGAGTTCGTAAGGGGGTGCTCAGATCAGTTCTACTCAGCTCAGGACCGACCAGTCGACTTGTCCATCGTCGAGGAACTCGAACAGCGGGATGAACGACCTTTCCCCCCCTTCTCCCGACAGGAATTGAAGGAGTGCCTGGCAACAACCTCGTCTCGCTCAGCACCGGGCCCAGACCACCTCACCTGGTCAATGATCAAGACCCTCGTGGCTGATCGCAAATTCGAAGTGTACATCCTATCTGTGTTTAATGCATGCATCACTAACGGTTTTTGGCCCTCACATGACATGGATAGTCCAACAGACCGGATTTTTCCAACATTGTCACAAGTTTATAGCCTTAAGCGCCTATCTAGAGCGCTTATTTTCCGGCTAGGAGTGTTACCAGACCTAACCCTAACCCGGGTCACGTGACATCCTGCCTTATTTATCAATAGTCCAGACCCAAACCCTAGACTCAGTCTGGAGCGGTTCCAGATCAACCTAGGCTATTGTTCTATTGTTCCTCTTCCATTGACAGGGATTCCCCAGGGATTCCCCCAGTTTCTATTGTTCCTATTCTATTGTTCTATTGTTCTATTGTTCTAGTGTTCTAGCTCTATTGCTCTCCGTACCCTGGTCCTTGACAGTTACTCAGGTCCTTGACAGTTACTCAGGTCCTTGACAGTTACCCTGGTCCCTTATTGTTCTATTGTTACTCCAGCCCCACAGTTACTCCAGTCCCTAGTGTGGGAACTTGTGCACAGACCACACAGCCACAGTATATATAGTAGACCTTACCCTCTCTAGCTCTGCATCTTGACCTCTCTATCATTTGCACTGCTAGGTGAGTTACTGCATGTAACTTAGTATCATACCATATTAACTCTGTCATTTGCACTGCTAGTATCCGGCCTCAGTGCCTGCTTGTCTGCTCATCATCGACTTTGACCTCGTTGTCGTCGTTGGAGATCTACCCCTTTCCTCTCTACTTCACTCCCTTTTTAGGGTTATCAGCATAGCAGCAGTCGCTCCGCGACATCACAGTTCAAGTCCTCAATCACGGTTGTCATCCCGAAGCCTAAGAAGACGGACTATTTGGTGTTGAAGGCGTACTGCCCGATCGTCCTCCTGAGTTGCATGGGCAAGCTCATGGAAAAGATGATCGCCAACCGCATGCAATACGACTGCGTACGCTTCCAACTCCTACACCCCTCTCAATGTGGAGGAGTTCGCCACCACTCCACAGACGACGCGGGCCTTCTCCTCGTGCATCACCTTCGGGCTGCTTGAGCGGCTGGTCTGCACTCATCGTGTCTCGCCATGGACATTGCACAGTTCTTCCCTTCCATAAACCATTAGTTACTCATTGCCATTCTCCGACGACTAGGGTTCCACTCGTCGCTGTGCGAACTCATGGCCGCATACCTCGCCAATCGCACCACCCAGTTCCGGTGGGCAGAGAAACTGTCTGGCCCGGTGAACTGCACCGTTGGCGTAGGCCAGGGCTCATGCCTTTCCCCTCCTTCCTCTGCGCTAGCCATCACACCTGCGCTATTTGCCATCTATAAACTTCTACCCTCCCCAAGTTCCATTCTACGTCTTTTGCTCTTATTCTTTGTTGACAACGGTACCCTCGCCATTTCTTCTGATTCTCTTGGCACAAATGTCTTTATCCTTAAAAACCTCTACCTTAACATCACAAAAATATTTGCTCGCATAGGAATCATCCTAGAACTAGATAAACTCGAACTTGCCCACTTCCCCCTTCCTAGGTACCATGGACCTTTACCCTCCCTTTCTATCTCTATCAATAATTCTTCGGTTAATCTTTCCCCCAAACACATTTGGCGTTATCTTGGCTTCTTCTTTGATTCTCATTTGAATTTCAAGTACCATGTTCGCTTTTACGCCACAAAGGCCCTCAGCACGGTATGAGGATACCCCATGCTGGGGAACTCCAACCGCGGCCTCTCTCCAGCACAAAATTGCCTTTTGTACATTTCCTGTGTCCGCCCCATCCTCACATATGGATTTTGCCTCTGGTTCAACCCTCGCAAACTTCAAAAAGCTCTCATCTCAACCCTCTCACAAGCCCAGTCGGCCACTGCAAGGTGGATACTGGGCGCATTCCGCACATCCCCCATCGGTGGAATGGAGATCCTCGCTGGTCTCCTTCCAATCCGCCTCCACCTCCGAAAGATCTTCGACATATCTGTACTTCGCACTCAGTGCCTTCCCCCAAGTCATCTCGTCACCATTGCTGCCACTCCCAACTCGAATCGCAACACATCCCACTCCATTGGTTTCCCCGTCCATAACATCCTTCCTCATTTGCACCTACCCCTCCAACTCCATCATCAAGCCGCCACACCCAATCTCGAACCTATGAGTCATTCGCACCCCAAAATACAACCCGGAAATAGAGTAATAGACATCTTTGAGTCGCGCATTTCTTTCATTCTTAAGCATCCTAAGAAATCTTCTGACGCCTTTAAATCTTGGTTGGAAAATAAACAGTCTTTTATCAATAGTTTAGCCACCTCTCCTTTAACTACCTTTGCCTTCTTGGACGGGTCAGCACGCACAGGAACTCCGGACGTTGCCGCAGCCGCATACCGTTTGTACGTTGGAAGGGTTCTCGTTGCATCCATGGCATTCACGTACTCCAACGCCACGTCTTTCGACGCCGAACTCTTAGCCTTAGCCGCTTGCATTGCGCGCGGCATCAACACCACCACCACCGACCTCCATGTCTTCTGCGATAGCGAATCTGCTATTACCACCCTCCTCAAGGTTGAACCGCACTCCGCCCAAGCTATATACATCAGCATAACCAGCCGACTACGCGCTTGGTTCTCTCTTAATCCTGCAGCGCACCTCCACATTCATTGGTGTCCGGGACTAACAAAGTGGAAGTTGTGTGCGAGGGGTAGAGGCTGTTAAGCTTTGAAGATGAGTCTTATTATTATTGCTGCTTCAGCAGCTCTGCTTATATACATGTCTGTATCTACTTATGTAAGCAACTACTATACATGTCTACTTCAGCTATTCTACTGTATTACTAAGTGCATGACTCATGCTATGCATGCATGACTCATTGTATGACTAGGCTCAGCACTTGTACCAGAGGTGTACATAATGAGTAAATGACTCATGCTAGTACTTGTCCTCATATGTATGCTTTAGGCATCCTCTGGAGTTGTACTACGTGCTTTCCATGTCATTTCCTATGCTACTAGAACACAGGTGTACATATATGTATAGTACTACTACAACCCATATCTGTACGTCTCAGCTAATGTGATGGTTACTACTAGAGTTTCCATATACGGCTGCATAATTCCCATACTATCAAGATTGTGGGAACTCTGCTATCTTAAAGCGTCCTTGTAATAAGGCGTGGGAAACTACATATCATATTATATTATGTTATATAGTTTTAACAGGGACACGTGAGCGTCGAACAAAACGAGTCGGAGGACCAGCAAGCCCGAGAGGCACTGGCAAACCCCAACCCTATACCTTTCACCTCGGTCGCATGGACCAGGAAAATGGCCAAGATTCGCGCAGCTACTGCGTTACAGCATGGGGGTGAACTGGTAGGTTAATAACCGAAGGTTATTAACAAGTATCAATAACATGTTATTAACTTGAAAGCTGGCAACATCGGGTTAATAACATTCTGAAGCGCCCTCCCGCCGCCAGCCGTGAAATACGCGCGGTGTTCCGCAAAAATTGTCAAACACCAAGTTTACCATACGTAGTGTAGGTACAATTTATTATACAGTAATGAAACTTGTAGATTGGTAATAAAAATGAGACAAGTTCTATGCTGTTCAGTATAGCCCAGCCTACTGTGTTCTGTGCCAAAATCCGTGCCGCAGTTCACCTCCCGTGTTGTCTATCATGGACGAGCTGAGCCAGGAAACCGCGACAAAGCTTCAGATCCTTCGTAGCCTCTTGTCTTCACTTCCCCACTCAATTCCAGATGGTTGAGATTATTACGGCTTCAAAGGATTTACCCCCAGTTGCGCCACAATCGGTGAAACCCAACAATACGACAGTGAACCAGGCGATAGATTTGTTGTCAGCAACGTGACTGACCTTCAGTCACTCGCACTTCGGGATTTGCTCTCCGATGCACCTCTAGTAGTAGCAAAGTCATCTCAGCCAGTCCCAATTATCCAAAGGGGCCCGCCGCGTAGGTTACAAGAGTCTGACTACACTATGTAGAGCATCCAATAAACCTACATTACTTATGTGGAGTTAATAACCGGTTATTTACAGTATAGAACTAGCACGAGCAGAATTCATAACGTTATTAACGTGAAAAACTACCTCAAAACAGTTTACCCCCGTGCTGTATACTGCGTGGGCGAACATGTGTAAACAACCTGCATACCGAGGCCACAACTTTTTATGCGGACGACGACCGCTCGCCCCCAATACACGCCCAGGCAAAGCCTGGGTGCTGAGGTATGTTTTGGTGTGTATGTACTGTACAGTGTTTCATCACGTCGCGCCGATATGTCCCACGTGAGCATCACTCCGACAAAACAATATTTGATCCTGTCGACATACTCCTCGGGATAGCACACTGATGTCCTAGTCAGATCGTGCCTACACTTGCTCTGTAGGACCGGTAGACAGTGTGACAACAAGATGAATACAGTTGTAGCGAATGTCCAGCCTTGGTGCTCGCGGTGTGCACCAGGTGTAGAGTGGTTTTGGTTTCCAGACCGTTGCACCGACAGTATACATTAGAATATTTTTTTTGTCACACCGTCGCACTGACACGATATATTAGAAATGAATGCGATTATGCTATCTGCGACAATGGACAAAACGACAGTACACGAGAGCGAGGAAGCGAGAGTATAGCGCAGGCGGAAACAAACACAAACAAGAACAAAGAACAAGCCAACCGCGATCAGACCACAACAGACCCCTTGAAGTTGCTGACAGCGCACTGAATTGGCAGAAGATCAGCAGGGCCAGAGGGAAGAGCTCCGTGGCGGATGGTGAAGAAGCGGAGGTCAGCCTTGAGACACAGGTCGAAGTACCTGAGGCGGTGTTAGTATGCCAGTGCACTACCCGAGAGTCAGGGCGAACTCACTCCTTGAGCAGCGCCGCGGCCTGGGCATCGGAAGTCGACTTCGCCTTGGTCTGGACGGTTGCCTTCTGGAGTTCGTCGTTGACATACTTCCAGAAGCTGTCGTCCTTCTTGGCGTGTGCATCGGCGGTGCTTGTGCCTTCGGTGGCGTTGGCTTGAACTTGGCAATGCTTGAGGTAACACTGACGCTGAAGGTTGGGGTTAGCGCAATAGAGAGCGTACTGATATGACACTTACAAGGAAGGCGAAGCGAGTATAGTGAGAGCAGTCGGTATTGATATACTCCGGCGCGATCTTGTTGACCATGGCGATAATGTCCTGAGCCCCTGTGCAGGGCTTGAGTTTGTCCGTGCTCGAGACGAGCGAGGCTGCGATCTGTAGTGTGATAGTAATGATCAGTGTGTGCCAAATTGTGCGCGTCAAAGAGCAAACGAGTGAACTTACGATGGCTTTGATGTCCAAACGATGGCGGGTCATCGCGTTGCTGACGGTCGTCCGAATGATCCTCCATTTCTCCATGGAGTGCAGGGTTGCACAGTCGAGCTTGAACCACTCGGGGGACTCTTTGATGAAGTTCTAGAATGTGGTCAGTACCAGCGTATGTAGCATATCGCGCGACTCACCATGACAATATCTACCGTGTTCTTGAGGTAGGCTGGGATATTCGGACTCACCATCACAACCAAAACCTGATCTTGAACGTGCGCCTGCAGGTGCTTGAGAATTGGTCAGTTGGTGCGCGATGGTCAGCGATACGCACCTTGTAGGACTTGGACTGCAGCGTTTCCGTGGTCTTTGACAAGAAGTGGGCCTTGACAAGGATGTAAGTCTCAATGCTCCTCTGGTCAGCATTGAGCTGTGATGCAAATGGGTAAGCAATATGGTATCACGACAGGTGAGCACTTACCTGGCTGAAATAGTCAGCTGCGGTCTCCTCGAGTTGATACTCCAAGCATCTGCTGCGCGCGAACAACAACGCCTGCTTCTTGCGTTCGGGTCCCATATCGGGGGAGCTGTCACGGCGGCGACAACGGATAGAGCCAACGGGGAAAGGGCCAGTGCTGATTGAGGAGGTGGACTTGGTGCCATCCAATCGAGAAAGGTGTGGAACGTGGTCGAGTCCATCGTCGGTCTCGCTAGTACTGGCAGGATGATAACTTAGAGACAGGGGAGGGAAGGACAGGCTTGAGGCCACGGTGGTATTGAGCGGCAGGTGCTCGTTAGCACGGAAGAGGTCGTCGAAGACACTCATCGAGGGCGTTGAGCGACGAGCAACCAGCGCGACCTGGAGAAACATGACAAGCGCTCAAATCGATATAAGCGCACCAATGTTTACCTTTGTTTGGTCAACAATGAGGCCACAGGAAATGAGATTGCGAGAGACGCAAGTGAACATGAGCCTCTATTTCTGAACTACAATACATTGTTACATATTATTGTTGTTGTTATTGGGCCCAAATGGCAATGCATGGGTCCAGCGCGAGAAGCAATTGAAGGATTGAGGCTCCGGAGGCCCTGAAGGGTGTGTTTGCTGGTTGATTGGTATGTCTTGAATGGTGTGTGACGGGTGCGGCAGCGGAAATGATGTTTGCGTGTTTATGATGTGTGTTGGGTGAGGAAAGGAGAATGTAGATTGGGATGGGGGCATGAATGCAGGTGGAAAGTATGGTAATTCCCCGGACTCAGAGATGTGAGGACCTGGCTGTGCTGCTGGCCAAGAAAATGAACGCTGCCACTGTGAATCAGCATATGCAGCACCAGTATAGCTCTCATGATGTTGAGATTGAGAGCTGGAAGCGATTGGATTAGCTTGAAAACCTCCGCCTGCTTGCTTCTGCCCACAGAAAATGAGAGCATGCACTATAATTGCAGGATCTGGAACTCACATCCATTTCTGTTACCTTGCGCTTTGCACCTCGTTTGGATGAGCTCCGTTGGGGTGTTTCAAATGGTCGTGCAGTCACAACCCTGCTATCTGCATGTCATGAAAACAATTATTAGTGTGTGTATGGGTGTACCCTTACGCACTGGCACTTACCCCTGTTTGCTTCACTCTCTTGAGAGGCAAAAGGAGTGTAGGTACCTGGTAAAGGCTGTGTCATGACGTTGGACACATTGTACGCGGCTGGAGTGATCGGTGTTGTGATCCTTGTGGTGCTGGAAGGTGGAAGTGCAGCTTTTGATGCAGCTTTTCGAGCTCCCATGTGCTTCACAGCTGCTTTCCGCACTTCTAAAACTGCTGTGTCAGGGATAACTGGCTCAGCCCGTCGTAGCGATGAAGGAAGAGCTTTAGCAATCTGGTAATAGTTGTGAATTGAGTAGATATTGAGTAAGAAGTGAGGTGTATCTGCATGCTGAGCAATTTGCTTGGTACGATGCTCTGTGAAGGTGCGTTCTTGCCGAGTAGGATGCAATGTCACTCCTATGTATTGGGAGTCCGAGTCTGTGCAATTGTGCTGGGTATTGACTGCACATATGATGTCCTGCAATAATCCCTGACTGAGCACATACAGCTGTACAATTGAGTTCAACATACCTGGAGTGTGAGAAGGGCAGTGTCTTGTGTCAAGGTCAGTCGAGGGACTCGAAGCTTCTCATGTCGTGTGTCCTCTATCTTGAACAGCTGAACAGAGATGTGAGAAACTTGGGAGACATTTTCCAGTGGCACCAGCATCTCAATAACACGTGCAAACTTGTACTAAGAGCAGGAGAAGATTCAATAATAGTTAAACATTTACCAAAACTAAGATAGCTCACCTGATTATCACCATACTTAACAAGAATATCTTTCCCAGTGACAGCTTTATCGCCGTTGATGAGAGTCATAGACTCAACCTTGAAGTAGCGTTGTGTGTACAGTCCATGGGCAGCAAGTTGAGCTGAGGGTGAGCTGCTAGTGACTGTTGAGGAGTATGTTTGTGCCCATGTAACAGACATCGAATGTCTCTGCTGTGACTTGGGTAGGTGTGCAGATCCTAGCATAATTATCAGTATAGTCACAGAGATAGTGTAGCATCTTCAGAATCATACCAGAAATAACAGGCTTGGTTTCTTTATAACCCAGGTGTGCTTTCTCTTCTGGATGATCCCTCATGTAGTCCCGGACTCCATGACCTGCAGATCTCCAAGTCTTCTTCTCGGCATCATACCAGAATCCACCAAGGGCCACATGCTTGACAGCGTCCTGTGCAGCAAAGGTGTCACAGATTTTCAATGTTTCTACAAGACTTGCCTTACCAGGCAACGGTATTATTGGGAATATTTAAGCGCTTGTCAAGTGCTTATCCAGTGCTTATCCGGCGTCTATTTAGGCGCTTATCCAGTGCTTATCAGGCGCCTATTCCGGCGCTTATTCTCAGTGCCTATCAATTGATGCGCTGATGCGCCTCCTGTCTCTGATGCGCTGATGCGCTCCTTTCCTTATATGTGTATCACATGATAGAACTCTCTGGAACCTTGTGGAACTTGCTGGAACTATGATGTCATAGTATAGAACATTCCATTAGATGATGTCATAGTTCTTAGAACCTTCTGGAAAAGTCTAGCCTTGTCTTAGAACAAGCTAGAACAAGTCTAGCCTTGGAGCTGGGTCATGGGGTCAGGTCATGGGGACAATTGCTATTGGTTGATTATTGAAGTGGCACCACTAGGGCATAGGGCATGCTTAGTAAGGTAGATTACTTCGCTTACTCATGTAGGTATTAGGGGTCTTAAGGTAGTACCTGGGGTCCTCCCCTTCATGTATATGTAGAGGCACTCCTGAGGGCATATCCCCTCAGTCTTATCCACTCTGTTGATAAAGGACTACCTTGTACTCTCCAGTACTTCGCTCACCACACCTCTTACTCTCTATATCTCTATCTCCCCCTCAAGTTAACCACTTATCTGGTGAGTGTAACCTTAACTGTTACACCGGCTAGTCCAAGCAATGGGTTAATCCAGTCATCCACGGAATGTGGCTGAAGTAGGCGATCTAGCTCTGTCTCAAGCTGCTTTCGTATTGCATCCTCAGATGCCTGGGAATTGTCTGGCCGTGCCTTCCGAAGCTGTTTACCCATCTCAATCAAGGTATGAATGATGCTGTGAAGTCCTGAGTCCCAAACACCAGTGGCCTGACGTGCGCTGTCAACCTTGCTCTGAGCTCCAGGGAGAACAGACATGCTGAGCTGTCTTCGAATTTCTGCATCTGTTTCATGTGGTGTTCGAAGTGGGCCTTCCTACAGTAGCACAAAAAATCAGGTTCCCAACCTTGACTCTTGAAAAGAAAATAGAGAGCAAGAAACATACAGAGAATAGCTCAAGAAAGCCTTCTTCTGAGGCTTTATGAGCCTTGGTACCACCAACTTTGCAAGTTCGGCAAAAGAGATTACAACCAAGCCCGTTGTGACTGCATTCCTCTGCTTGCATGGGATTGTCGCCACCAAAAAAAAAGCCATATGGAAGCAACAAAACCTCTTCGTCATACTTGCAGTCCCAGGCCTCAACACCATCCTGGGCTGCTGAACTATTTGAGAAGTAAGTAAAAAGTACCAGTATAATTTTTCTGCAGCAGAATTCAGGACTGTACTTACTTTATGGAGTCACAGACAGCCTTTGCAAGCTCTATTGGAGACGCATGTGGTGACGATGAGACAAACTTGACCGAGAATTCCTTTTCTATCATCTCCCGTGGCAAGTTTGCGTTAGAGGCGTAGACAACATGATGCTTGTTCCACTGCTTTGAAACATTGCCAGAAACATCATCGATGAACACGATGACTGGGGCAGCGTAGCACATCCTGCCCTTGGCAAGTTGTCAAATGGGATTTGGCATTTTTTCGGCGTATTTCCGAGACTCATCTGTGCAAATTAAGTTAAGTGAGAAAGTCACTAAGTGGGTTTATTGAGACATACCAGAGAACAGCTGGACATGTTCAGGATATGACCCATACAATTTGTCAAAGGGAACCTTGAAGGTAGCCACAGGACATAGCATCTGTCGGTTGCTCACAACAAAACCACGCTATATTTAATCAACCAGTGAGAAAAAATACATCCAATTGAAGATTTACCTTACCTCAGTCCAAGAAACGCTACGGCCTAATGCTGTAAGTGTCTCTGGTGTGCCTCCAGCAGTTGGGTCTGGGTCTCGTCGTGAACTACAACGATCCACAAAGAACCGCTCCGGTATAAAATAGGACGCGTCGGATCGCTGAAGCAGCTCCTGAGTGAAAAAGATCTTCCCTTCAACCCTTACAGCAGGTGTGACAATGCCTTCAGGGCCATTGCGAAGCATCTTGAAACCATGCTGTGCTTCAGACATATACCCTCCACGGTCTTCAGGAAAGTCGGACATTGCAAATCGAGTCAAAGGATTTGCGTAGTCCTAAAACAGGTTCAGATTGAGGTTTTATTACAAGATATACAATCTGTACCTTTGCAACCGCAGCCCCAATATCATTGATGTAGAAGATATTGCCGCTAGGACTTACAACCTTCTTTGTGGGATCTCCAACCAGACAACGGAGGTCCTGGCGCATTTTCTTGATAGCGTACAAGGTCGGAACGTCACGTGCGTGTAACGCCTTGGCCCATCTAAGCATTGCACTGATTTGTGCATCCGAGAACCGCAGACGCGGAGATGTTAACAAGAGGTCTGTGAGAAAGAGCTGATGGAAATTAGTAGCTATCTGACTGTAGGATCTCACTCATACTTACTGACCTGGACGGCCATGGAAAGAACGATGTATCCTGAGCAGATGGCTGACCTGAGTGTGAGAACGCTGGTATGCCTATGATGAATTGTCAGCAGGACATTTTCATCATGTAATACCTCATACCTAGATAGGACGGCTCATCTTCTCCTATGGTATCCTGCTCAATAGCGCTGCCTACGTGCTCATCTTGCAAATCATCCTCAAACAGCTCATAGTCCGCATCCAATGTCTCATCGCGCTCAGCACTATTGGCAGCAAATTCCTCCTCCTCCTCCTCCTCCTCCTCCTCCCCCTCCCCCTCCTCCTCATTCACCTCTAACACGCCAACACTGTGCTCACAACTTTGGGGTTGCCAGAGCTCACTGAATGGGACTGGATCTTGAGACGTGTCCACCAGGTGCTCTTCCTCCTGGAATGTGTCTGAAGACTCCTCAATTCCTTGCATTTCTTGCCTTTGTAGTTCTGTATCTTGCAGCTTCGTGCGCTCCATGTTGGCATCTTGTAGCTGCTGACGGTACTGGAGGCGCTGCTGATGACAGGCTGTAGATTCATGGCCCTGAGCGTAGCGGCGTGCCATTGTGAGTGGAAGACCATTTGTGGGGCTCGGACACAATAAGCACGTCACTTGGTTCTTGGGGCCTATAGACCACACTGTGTAGAAATTATTGACGTGTGTAGAGAAACAGAGCCAATCTTAAGTACGCACCTGTAGGGTCTAAGCCATAAGCTGGAGTATTTGCGGACATGCTGACTGATGAGCAAAGGTAGCACAATCACAACGTAAGTTGGGTCAGATTGTGCAATACAAGACTGTTTTACTCACCTTTTGCAATGTTTCTCAAGCTTCGTGCACATGTGGTAGAGAAAGGAGAGGACTGTACGAGCCCATCAATGCGTTTGAGATCGACAGAGAAGCGCACGTGACCGTGCGAACTCCCTTGGCGTTGGCTTTCTCCCCTTGGTCAACGTTTTGGTCAGCGTTGCCAGCCCTCTCCACATCTCCCACTCTCTCAACCATGGCAACCGTTCTCATGGTCGACCCTGGACTGCACCAACGCGGCGAAGGGGTTGACGACTTCCGTCGTGTTCCCTTGTGGATCGAAATCCACGGCTTATCGCGCGCATTGGACTCCGTGGTAAGCTAATGCTTAATTCACGCTTTGCTCGAACACTGACATCCTCACAGCCCATCACAGTAACAGTTGCAGTGCCTCCTGAGGCTGCTGGTTTTCTCACAGCAACAGTGCGCCCCGCAAAGGTGAAAGGTGAAGAGGCCGATTGTGACTTTGCGGTCACCCTCCCACCGGTAAGTACATTGTGCCTTGCGTCGAGTGACACGCACCTCACACTTTCAGCACAGGAGACCGACTTGAACTACCCGCTCACGTTTGCAACCACCCTCGATCATTTCAACTGCGAGTCGTTCGCATCCTGGAAATTGCTCCTCGACGGTGTCGAGTGTTGGCTCCTCACGACCGTCTTGGACCGAGCACATCCCCAGTGGTCGTGGGGTGTTTCGCTGTACTGGATGGCGTTTGTCGGCACCTACCCCGATTTTCCTGCTGGCCCCAACTGGCCTGATTGGAACACCGGCATTCCTTTCGAAGGCAGTTTCCTCGACTCCTGGATGGCGCGCTTCAAGCCCAAGCGTGCCCCTGGCCCAGCACAGAAGCTCCTACCTGAACCTGTAGCTGCACGTACGCGCAAGGAGATTCGCAGGGATATTTGGACGGAAATTCAGGGGCAGCTCGCGTTGTATAATTGTACTTTGATTTAGCTGTATCTACATGTTGTTGTTGTTTCGACTATATCATTTGCTCGTTCTGCGCTGTCCATTCCAGCTCAAGTAAAGAGGGATCATATGTCTACTGTATTGCCCGAGTCTCTCGCGGCTTCTGCTCGCACTGTGCATGTTCAATCACACATAATATGGTGGTCAGATAGTTGAACTGTGCATATAATGATAATTATGTACACTGGATGTCCATTATTGCTGGTCTAGATAAACTGGCTATAGACAGATTATATGATGGGCTGGTTGTCGGAGCGACGTTTCACACCCATCTCAGTAATTTTTTTTTCGTCGCACGCCCATCCCTCAAACCGCCACATTCCCTCCTTTCGTCGCCGCGACGACATACGCCGCGCTCATATCCGCCCGACATTGCATTTGCTTGGGAGTGTACCCACAAAGGCGGAAAGTTTCTCTCTCGCTTCACCACCAACGCGCTGGTCGCCAGGGCAGCTCGAGCCATTCTTAATCACGCACCCACTGGAGAGTATCGCTCTCGATTCTTCCCTGCCGAAGCCACTCGCTGCGACCAATGCAACGTCTTACAATCGCGCATGCACATCCTGAATCAATGTACTCGGTATCGCCGGCCGCGACGCAACTTCCTGGAGTTCCTCAAGAACTCCGCTGACCCTTAACAAAGTGGAATATGTGTGCGAGGGGTAGAGGCTGTTAAGCTTCGAAGATGAGTCTTATTATTCTTGCTGCTTCAGCAGCTCTGCTTATATACATGTCTGTATCTACTTATGTAAGCGACTACTATACATGTCTACTTCAGCTATTCTACTGTACTACCAAGTGCATGACTCATGCATGACTCATGCTATGAGTGCATGACTCATGCATGACTCATTGTATGACTAGGTTCAGCACTTGTACCAGAGGCGTACATAACGAGTAAATGACTCATGCTAGTACTTGTCCTCAGATGTATGCTTTAGGCATCCACTGGAGTCATATGTGCTTTCCATGTCATTTCCTATGCTACTAGAACACAGGCATACATATATGTATAGTATTGCTACAACCCATATCTGTACGTCTCAGCTAATGTGATGGTTACTACTAGAGTTTCCATATACGGCTACATAATTCCCATACTAAGACTGTGGGAACTCTGCTACCTAAAGCGTCCTTGTAATAAGGCGTGGGAAACTACATATCATATCATATTATTATATTATATAGTTTTAACACTCCCACTTAACCGTTACATTAGTGAGTGTTTAGATCAATTAGACCTAATCTCCCACTGAAGTATGATTGCTTCTGAAATGCCAATGACTTTGTCATGATATCAGCAATCTGTTCTTCAGTTGGAACAGCATATAGTTCGGCATTCTTATTTTCGACAAACTCTCTAACATAATGATATCGAATGTCAATATGCTTTGAGCGTGACTCTATCTTTGGATTCTTGGTGAAGTAAATAGCACCATGATTATCACAGCATAGAATTGTAGGCTCTTGCTGTTTTAAATCCAATTCTTTGAGCACGGTGCGCAACCAATAACATTGCTTGGAAGTTTCGCACAAGGCCATGTATTCTGATTCCATTGATGATAGAGCAACGGTTTTCTGCTTCTTAGAAGTCCAGGAAATTGCTCCTTCAGCCAACAGAAATACATATCCTGTTGTCGAATGTCTGTCATCTTTATTCTCAGCCCAGTCTGCATCCGAATAACCAATAATACCAGCATTACTTGATCCATTATACTTGATCGCATAGGACTGCGTTCCAAGCAAATATCTCAGTATATATTTAGCTGATTTATAATGGTGGTCAGTTGGATTTGACATGTACTGTGAAAGACGTATGACTGCATATGAAATGTCTGGTCTAGTACCAATCATAACATATATAAGCGTGCCAATCAACGCTTGATACTGTCTCAGTAAACCAGAATCTGCTTTATAGTCAGAATCTGCCTTCTGTAGTACAGCACCTGAAGGTAATGGTGTCCGAGCAGGATTAGCATTTGCCATATTAAATCGTTTTAAAGCCTCTTGAATATACGACTCTTGGTCAAGTAGAATCGTTTTAGCTTTACAATCTCTCTGCACACGCATGCCTAGAATAAGCTTAGCTTCTCCTAAGTCACGCATCTCATAGCGATCCATAAGATTCTTCTTAAGTGCAGACATAGCAAGTTTACTATTTCCTATCGGAAATATATTGTCAACATATAGAATGAGAATTAAATTCCCCCCTTGTTGCCGATACACGTAAACACCAGCATCTGAATGAATCCGGTCAAAGCCTAATTCTATCAGAGTGTTATGAATTTTGATATTCCATGTTCGTGAAGCTTGTTTAAGTCCATAAATGGCTTTCTTAAGCAAACAAACATGGTTCTCCGTTCCCTTCTCCACGAAACCTTCTGGTTGTTCCATATAGATTTCTTCATCCAGTTCGCCGTAAAGGAAAGCTGTTTTCACATCCAATGCCTCGATTTCCCAATCTTCGAGTGCAGCTATAGCTAGTAGCATGCGTATGGATTCAAAACGTGCGACTGGTGAGAAAGTTTCTTGATAATCAATTCCTTCAACTTGGGTGAATCCTTTTGCAACAAGACGCGCTTTATATCGACCATCAGACTTTATGGTGAAGACCCATTTGCATTTCACAATTTTGCGTGATGCATCTGGTCGTCGTACAAGCGTCCAAGTTTTATTCTTCATTTGAGAATCAATTTTGTCTTGTGCAGCAGCAAACCATTGATCCCGATCATCTCTTTTCATTGCCTGCTTCCACGTCTGTGGATATTCATTGATTGAATAAGCAGTAATTGAATTAAGAGTCTCGTCATCAATTTCTGCAGAATCATCATCATCAGTTAAGCCTCCTGATAGAGTTTGATGTTCTGGACCCGGTTCAACGGAAGGTGATCTCGAGGGTTGACGTGATGACGTTCCTGATCGCAAAGGTATCCGTAATCTGGATGGCCCTGCAACCGGAGATCTCGCGCGTATTCTCGAGTTCCATTCAGCTCTCAAACGAAGCTCATTTTGTTCTTCCTTTTTGTCCTTAGCCACTTGCTTTTCTAAAGCTTTCTGAATATCCACCGGCCGCATGGAAAGTTTAGGATTTTTTCCAGCAGTTGAACGTTTGTTCTGGTTGATAGGTGGTGGCAAAGGTGGTTTAGGCTTAGGTCCTCGTTTGATTTGTGGTTGTGGTTCTTTGTCAAGAACCGGAGCTGAAGGGAATTGCTGCTGTTGTCGAGAAGGATGAGTAGGTGCTTGGTGCTCTGGATGATCATCATCTCCATCATCAGAATCTTGATGACCTTGTTCATCATTCTCTTCAAAAGGTGAAAAATTATCGTGTGGAGGAACAGTGTTATTATCACTGTTATCGCCGACTAAAGGTTGTTTGGAAGGAGTAATATCTTTACGATACGGGAAATGAGTCTCGTCAAATACTGCATCGCGAGCAATGACGATTCGCTGTTTATCCCAGAACCGGTAACCCTTTACACCCGGTTCATATCCAACGAATATCATAGGAGTTGCTTTTGGTGACAACTTGTTCTGACGACTCTTGATCGGTACGTGGACGTATGCACGACATCCAAATACACGAAGCATTGAGATATCTGGTTTTATACCCAGAAATCTCTCTATAGGTGTCTGCCAGTTTAATCGTACATTAGGTAGACGGTTATTTAAATATACCGCTGCTTTGCAAGTAAGCTTCCAGAAACCATTTGATAACCCAGCTTGCTGACGCAATGCTTCGGCTTTATATTTTATGGTCTGTTGCCATCGCTCAGCTCTACCATTTTGTTGTGGAGTATACGGTACAGAATTTGTAATTCTATTCCGTGTTCCTTCAGATAATCCTTGAACTCATTATTAATGAACTCTGTTCCACCATCACATCTGAACTTCTTCATCTTCTTTCCTGTTTGGTTTCCGGCCCATGACTTGTATTCTTTGAATCTTGTGAACGCTTCATCTTTGTGCTTGAGATAATAGAGCATCCCATGACTAGAAGCATCATCAAGACAAGTCATACCGTATTTGTAACCATCAATAGAAGTTGTAGAATATTCAATGAGATCGGAATGAGTTAATTCAAGGACTTCTGTAGCTCTCGACATAGATGGTGGAAATGGTTGTCTCTTTCCTTTTCCAACTTGACATCCGTGACAAGGAGAAATTGTCGATGGAATAGGAATCTTTTCTTTTAATCCCTTTGTTCCTTTGTGAAGATTTTCGACAATCTTATTCCCTGGGTGTCCTAGTCGATTATGCCACAATGTATAATCATTACGACTAACTTTATTAATTGAGTCTATCTTCCTGACTAGACGTCCTTTAATCCAATAAAGTCCGGCATGATCAGGTTGACCATTTATAATCTCTTTTCCTTCATTATAAATTGTCCATCCTTTCGATGTAACACTGCTGGTGCATCCTTGTTGCAGTGCTCTAGAAGGAGAAAAGAATCTTGTAGTCGCATCTGGTATATAGAGGACATTGTTCAAAGTTGTGCGATGTATTTTATCTTTCACAAGGACCGTGTCAAGTACAACCGTTCCTTTTCCCAATATTTTGACAGTCATATCTTTACCTGCTACAGAGCATGTACCTGCTACCGTTGCTGGTTGATACGAGATAAAGTCGTCAATTTCATTGGTTATGTGACTAGTAGCACCACTGTCGATGAGCCATTCAACGCTTTCAGTCTCACACGTGGAATACAGAGAAACGTTGATGATTTCATTATCGTGCTCGAAGACAGGTTTGGTATCTACTTGAAGATTATTTACAGTTGCTTTGTCTTTGCCTTTGCCTTTGGACTTCTTTCGTTGTCCTCCTTTCTTTCCTTTATTCTCCTTGTTACCCTGCTTGTTGTTGGTAGAAGATCCTTGCTGATTATTTCCATTACCGCGAGACTTGTTCTGGTTAGGTTTCCCTTTATCCCAGTGCTGACTCGTAGTATGGTTAGAAAGCCCACACTTCTTGCATTTTTCCTTGGTAAACGCGTGGTCTGCGTAATCCGATTCGCATTTTCACTGTTTGAACCCTTTCGACGTAACTCTTCCGCAAGTATCTTGGGGATGAGCGTGTCAAACTTAATTTCTTCGGGTTTTGCAACAGTGCCAATGTATGCAGAAATGGCGGTTTCATATGACGTTGGTAAAGCCCACAAAAGAATATGAACTTTAATTTGATCATCAAGGTCTAATCCAGCAACTTTGGTATCTCCAATCTTAGTACGGAAGCCTTGAATTTGTACGTTCATATCCTTAGACTCATCAAAAGTTGAGCTAAGTAGGTTTCTGAACGCAACAGAGCTTGCTAAGACTGATGTCTTCTCAAAATCTGTTTTCAACTTCTTCCACACTGCGGAGGCCAAATCCTCTCCTTCAAGATAGGATTGCAAAGTAATGTCAAGGTAAATATTGAAATAAGCTAAAGCGCGTTGGTTCCGAATTTCCCAATCCTTAAGTTCCTTCTTCTCATCAGAAGTGTCAGGAGGTGCAGTAGTCGTACCAGAACCTGAACTGGTTGCAGCTGCTGCGGGTAAGGTAGGTTTTGTTTCGGTTCCATTCACGATTAACCAAGTGTTTGAATATCTGAACAAGCCAATCATAGCGGTGGACCATTTCTTGTAGTTTGAACCGTCAAAGACGATCATTTGACTACCGCTAATCTTTCCTGGTTCAGCCATTATAACCAAAAGCAATCAAGGATCAAGTCGTAGTACGGAATGTACACTTCAGAGATATGAGGTACTACAGGTGCAATTACAGGTGATGACGTCTGTTTAGAAGTTTCTTCTAGAAGATCTTCGACTTCGGTGTTTTCTCCGGAATCTGAGTTCTTATCTAGAGATTGACTGGATGTGTCACCAATGTAAGTTGTGCCTGTGATGATCTCTGATGGTTCCTGATCTATTACTACTTCTGGTTCGTTGTTCTGTGGTTCTGATTCTCGACGATTTGCTAAGTCTAGAAGGTATGAATTGACTAAAGCAGGTACGTCAAGATGCGGTACAGATCCTATGTAACCTCTAATGAGTTCTTTCTGATGTTCAAAAGGTTCAAGATACCGGTCCTGTGTTACCAATGCAATAATTCTATAAACTTCGTTTAAATCTGCTTCAAACGAATATCTATAGCGGTTAGGGCACGGTTGTGTTTCACAGGGTCTTGCAACACTGTCGACGTCACAAAAGTTCTCTGATCAAAGAGGTGCAATTCGGAATTTGTACACGCTAATGAAGCCAGAGTACAACGTTACAAACTATGTAAAGAAAAGTCATAAAAGTTCGTCAGAATGCGCTACGTGATGGTCGTGACTCGAAGCAGAACAAGAGAGAGATAGAGAAAATATACAAGTACACTACGGACTACGCTAATGAAAATGACCGTTTGTAAAAGTATAAATGTACACATCGCGATATTTTATAGTATACAGTGCGCGGTATAGTTCGATTTGCAGAGAGTCCGTTCAAAGAGAAGACGATCCAGGCTCTAAAGAAGGCTCGAGCGCAGCGGGCTCGATCTTTACCTCCTTCATTTTACCTTTGAACTCTTCCTCCCTATGAAAGATACTCATCCAGTCTTCCTTCTTCTCCATACGTCTCTGTGTCAGCCAGACCAGCTGGTGATCGCTAAGATGATCGCGACCATTGAAGACCTCCATCGCTGTGTGAAAGTCTGCAACTGAGATGAAGTACGTGTTCCAAATATTATCGCAGTCCGGCCACTGTCCCCTCTTGAGCATGAGGTAGATCCTGGCACAGGCTGTGATTTCCTTGATCCGCTGAGACTTGGCAAATTCCTCCAACTCCTCGACCATCTCACGATAGTGCTCGCATTTGTTGCCCATGCTAACGACCATTGTATCAACCAGTCCCCTAGAGCGTAAGCACAGCTCATTGGGCGTAAAGTTGGGATGGTTAACATGTTGCATGGCGAGGATGGAACAAACTTGCTCCGGCCTGAATACCTCCCCCTTTGGTCCATCCACGCCATAAACCATACCACACGAATAGACAGGCGAAGCCGGCCTAGTGTCGGTACGATCGACGTGGACCCAGTCGTCGAATGAGAAAGTGGGAATGACTGGTTGGGGAGCGTATACCGTTGGCCATGAATCTTCAACCTGTCCCTCCTCCTGAGTAGTGGAGGACGGAACCGGAGTAGGCTCGGCAGCTGAAGCGGCCTGGACTACTGGTTCTGAAGAATCATGAGAAACTGGTGAACTGATATTTAAACCGTTCATACCATCAACGATATCCGGAATGACCGGTGTAGGCGGATTGACCATTGTAGAAGAAGTCTGTGGAGATGCAAAATTATTTAATGCTTGGGCAACCATGTCCCAAAGCGATAATCCTGCACTCACAAAAGGCGGTGGCATTGGAGTAGGATGACGATGGGGATGAGGGTGCGACGGCGACGCAGATCGGCGCGGAGGTGCAGCATTAACCCTGGAAGAACTTTGGGTTTGATGTGCCCTTATTTCCGCACTGACATTGCGAGGCCTTCGTCTGTATAAATCCAATTCCGCCTCACGATTGGCTTCATCGATGATACGATTAACCTCCCGGAGGTGCCTTTGCCTATCACTCTGCCTGAACCTGTCCCAGCCGTGACGACCGAGAAGGCTGTACTCCATCGATTCCATGCGCCGAACTCCGTCCCTGTCAACGTAGTTGACATTGATCCTGGCATCCTGAGCATCGGTTTGACTCATACGGATAGAGATGGGAGTTGCTGAACTCCTTATCTCCATAACGATGGGGTGACCCATACGGTCAAACCGAGTGTAGTCATGAACGCGGTAGGGATCATTGGGAGAATGGGGAGCGAAGCGGGCATTGACGCGACGGGAAGTGCGGCGAGAGTTATTCGGCATCTTCAAAAATATAATGGTCTGGAAGAAAGAATCGAAAGTATAAGATTTATGTCGTCGTATTCAATCCACAACACTTTCCTTGAGAAAGTCCTGGGGATTGCTAATGGAAAAGTCGAATGTGAGTAAAAGTTTTCCACAAGTGATTCAAGACGAGTATGACCACTTGCAACTTCGACTTCTACCAGTCGGTATGATACGACGAAAACATAATGGCGCATGTAAGAAACACCACGAAGTATTGGAGAGTCCACAATCTCCGTGATACCAAAAGTAAAAGTGGACGACATGCCTCAAGAAATTCTACAGCTACAAAAAGCGGCGATTTCTAATTCCAGGACTGACTGACGTGCGCCAACACGAAGGTCCTAGGCCTCTAAGTCACGAGCTTAGAGTGCCACTCAACACTACCCTCCTATTGTACTACTCCGCCGATCTACCACTTGTACAAGTGGGAGCTTGTTCCTCCACCACCGGATTTTACACTGCGTGTTAGGCAGATTCCGCGTAATGCACGACTCGTTAAAGTCGAGAACCACCAAGGGTGGCTTAAGTATTCAGCTGGGTTGGGAGTGCGTACGCAAGGGGCAAGTAGGTGAGGGAATTAGCTGTAGAAGATCAGTTGGGAATATTGTATTCGAAGCTGAGGCAGTCAACCAGTACAACTCTACTACTACTATGTGGCCAAACAAAGTAAAGTAGAGAAACTTACTTATAAGAAAGCTTGGGGGATACTGGTTGGTGGATGTCGTTGAGAGTGTGGATGTAGTTAAGTTAAAAGCCGGGGCTCATAACCTAACAAAGTGGAATATGTGTGCGAGGGGTAGAGGCTGTTAAGCTTCGAAGATGAGTCTTATTATTCTTGCTGCTTCAGCAGCTCTGCTTATATACATGTCTGTATCTACTTATGTAAGCGACTACTATACATGTCTACTTCAGCTATTCTACTGTACTACTAAGTGCATGACTCATGCATGACTCATGCATGACTCATTGTATGACTAGGTTCAGCACTTGTACCAGAGGCGTACATAATGAGTAAATGACTCATGCTAGTACTTGTCCTCAGATGTATGCTTTAGGCATCCACTGGAGTCATATGTGCTTTCCATGTCATTTCCTATGCTACTAGAACACAGGCGTACATATATGATAGTATACTACAACCCATATCTGTACGTCTCAGCTAATGTGATGGTTACTACTAGAGTTTCCATATACGGCTACATAATTCCCATACTAAGACTGTGGGAACTCTGCTACCTAAAGCGTCCTTTTAATAAGGCGTGGGAAACTACATATCATATCATATTATTATATTATATAGTTTTAACAACCCTGACCCTGCTCTTTATTCCTTTTTACTTGACAACCCTTTTGCATTTACATTCGAACACGCTCCCACCAATAACGAGCAGTCAACGATGTGGTAGTGTACATCCCTTGCGCGTTTCGCGCGTCTAGACACCCAAGTCTTCCTGTTACGCGTACGTTATTATGTGTATAGTCCTAGGTTTTGTATCGTCCCTGGCTTCGCCGACGTTTAATATCACTGATTTAAAAAAATAAAAAAAAAGGGCAGCAACTATCCCGACAAAATCCCTGCGAAATATATTATGCTATCGGGAATCACCCGGACGGAGCACTGGATCCGGAGGGACTCCGGCCTGGCTCACGTCGAGACCATCTCCAGTGGAGTCCGGCTTTCTTTGCTGTTCCAAGCACACCCAGTGCTCATCGCGTACGTCGATATATACTATGCCTCCCACGACGAACAGCCTAACACACTCCTGTCTCAGAGACCAACATGTCCGCTGGTCATCGCCTCGCGCATCTTTTCAAGGGACGTCGCCATGAGCGATCCCCGTTGTCTATCGGCCAAACACTCCCAGACGAGCTCATTCTCCTCATCCTCTCCAATCTCGCTCACGACAGACTCCTCGAGCAACACGTATACCCCATATCGTCGCTCTCTGGCTGGTCGCATGCATCGAGAGCCAAGAAGGCGTCCATGTGCCAGCAAGGCCTGTATGTTGCATCATTCCTCTGTCGCTCGTGGCACTCTGTTGGCACAGAACTGCTGTATCGCGCCCCATTCCTCCCTACGAAGCGTACAGTCCATCTCCTCCTCCGGACCATCACGACCTCACCTCATCTCGCCACTTTCATGTCTGATCTGCACGCGCCCCTGGTTACAGAGATATATTCCCTCGCATGGTTGAGGAAGAGCCTCAAGCTCAAGAGTGCGAAAATGGAAGTCCAAGAAGTGGCAGACATCCTCACACGTCTCGCTCAAACGACGCCCTCCCTCCACACACTCACCCTCACACATAATATCCCCTCCAAACACATCTCCTCCATCCCTCTGTCCTCTATCCCATTCCCACCCTCTCTCTCGCACCTATGCATTCATGGCACCTCCTTTGCATCCCCAATGCACCCCCAACTCTGTCTCCTCCCCTCACGCCACCAAGTTCTCGATCTCACCCTCTCCAACATGCGCAGCCTATGCCTACGAGAGATGTACATACTCTCCGGCGCACATCTTCCCCAGATGCCCTGCGTCGAAAAAGTCGTACTCGTCCACAACCTCTACTTCCCGCCCTCCGGTATCGTTGCTCCAGAGCGCCCGCGTCCGCTCAACAGCGCTGCGTTCCCCGCTTTGCGCGCACTCGAAGTTTATGGCGACACCAGTCCGACTGGGACAAATCTCCCTCCCTCGCTTGGCTGTGTCATCGACACGACGGCCTTGCAGCGCTTAGACGAGTTCATTCTAGTCCAAATGATCGGTAAACTGGGGGATAGTCTATCCCTCGTAAAGAGTTCCTTCGACTCTGAAATCGCTCAGCTACGATCCCTGACCATAGGAATTGTCGGCCTAGCCGACTGCGCGACTCTCGAGAAGTGGAGCATCCCGCCAAGCGTCGAGAAGCTCACGATACTGCTCTCGTGCACCCCGTCCGATTCGGCGGAGAAGCACGGCGGTTCGCAAGGGAAGGAGGCTAGTCGGCTTTTGCGGAGCTTGCGCCGCTGTCTCAAGCTCAACACACACTTTCTTGTTGGTCTCCGCGAGCTCGTTCTTGTGTTTCACCCGTCGGCGTTTGACAGACTACGCGACGTCGAGAAGGTGCTGGGCTTCCGGACGGCCGTCGGTCTGAGCGTGGTACGCCAAGGTAAGAAGCTTATTCGTCATTTTATCTTGGGTGCTGATGTATGGAAATAGATTTGGACCAGTACGTCACACAAAGGTTGGTCGTTACCGAGTCAAAGCACGTCAAGAGGTAAGAATTCAGCGACAATTTGGGTTTACCGCTTGTAGTGACACTGACCCGTCCTCTTTCGTGACATAGCTATCCATTACCGCAACTGGGTCGTGCGCAGAGCAGTGACAGTTTGCTCAAACACCACGACATTCAGCACGTGGAACGTCATGTCTGAGTGTATTTATGAATATCTATATATGTCGCAGGAGAGATAATCCTGTAGATGTCCTCGGAGCCATGTTGTCACTCATATAGCAATATACCACATGTATTCCTGTTATCCCTTCTATCAACGGTAACGATTCTCAATTTGGCTGAACTGAAACCCACGCGCATCATGTCAGTAGCACAATCACAGGCTCGGGACGCAATGTGGCCAGACGTGATCGATGTGGCTGAGGATCCCTGGAGCCGCAAATACTTCTATGCTTTGTTCAGGGAAGTTAAAGGATCCGGGGTCCGCATTGTGTACATTGTTCAGAGCGCGACAAACAGGCAAGTATGAGAGGTACAGGAGGTGGAGGTCGTAAGTACATCGTAAAGAAGAAAAAGGTTCGTTCCAACGGCATCATCAAGCTACATTCCGTATTCGAGGTACACATAAGGTGACATCAGGAAAGTCGTTTCTGCCCGGTAGGGCAGGGCGAAACTCTGTAGGCGCGGTGATGGCGTATAGGGCATGGTAGGTATCAGTGGGCGCTAGGTAGGCCGCGATAGGGCGCAAATCCCTAACGTTCCTTTTGCTACCTACCGCCATCATCCCTCAACGTGCGACAATGCGCTACCAAGAACTCAACGAGCGAGGTATGTGATACCACCCTGCCTCCTTTTACTTAACTGCAACTACAGTCAACTCGTAGCCATCCCGCTCCGTGCAGCTTCCAATGAAGCAGCTCACCACGAAATTCCGGGTCAGACAACCAGTCCCGGTATTACGACCGCCGCCCGACTACATACTCTCGGATGCCGATGATTACGCCAGGTTTCGTCGTGAGCGGCTCGGATTACCAGATCGTACAGATCGCTGGATAGCGTCAGCGGTGGAGGTTTGTGGGAGAGACATAGCAGTAGATGCGAAGTGCATCCCAGGGCGGCTGGCTCGCTGCCTTCTGACTGTTGAACGAGTTGTGGTATGTCACTCCTGTTCACGCTCTCTGTGTTGTGTCTGACTGTCGGAGTCATCAGGGCCAAGTAGACGGCGCGTTCATAGATCCAGATATGTTCACACTCTACACGAACGCGATTGTATCGAGCAAACTGCCCTCATTACGAGAAGGAGAACATGTCGGTCCGCGCGTCATATTGGATCAGTTCGAGGGATGTGTCGCGGAGCGACTGCTGATAGACTGATAAACCCTAAACAAGGGTGAAGTGGATGTGAGGGGAAAGTGGAAGGGGATCTCCAACGACGACAGCAAGGTCAAAGTCGATGATAAGCAGGCAGCAGGCACAGAGGCCGGATACTGGTAGTGCAAATGACGAAGTTAATATCATGTTTATACTAGGTTACATTGAGTAACTCACCTGGTAGTGCAAATGACGAAGAGGTCAAGATGCAGAACCAGGGAGGGTAAGGGGTACTATATATACTGTGTCTGGATGGTCTGTGCACCAGTTCCCACACTAGGGACTGGAGTAACTGTGGGACTGGAGTAACAATAGAACAATAATGAACCCGGGTAACTGTCAAGAACCGGAGTAACTGTCAAGAACCGGAGTAACTGTCAAGGACCTGAGTAACTGTCAAGGACCAGGGTACGTAGAACAATAGAGCTAGAACAATACAACAATAGAACAATAGGATAAGAACAACAGAACAATAAGGCCTGGGGAATCCCTGGGGAATCCCCATCAATGGAAGAGGAACAATAGAACAATAGCCTAGGTTGATCTGGAACCGCTCCAGATTGAGTCTAGGGTTTGGGTCTGGACTATTGATAAATAAGGCAGGATGTCACGTGACCCGGGTTAGGGTTAGGTCCGGTAACACTCCTAGCCGGAAAATAAGCGCTCTAGATAGGCGCCTAAGGCTGTAAACTGGTGACATTTATTGGAAAAATCCGGTCTCTGTTGGACTATCCATGTCATTACCCCCCTCCTAAAATTCATCGCCTCGATGAACTAAGACCAGGGACTCTACCATCTGCCCACTCGAGGTCAGATGCAATAGCTTCTGTGATGTTCTCCAACGGTTTCCAAGGAATGGAGTCGAAGAGTGCTTTGGGTAATTTCTGAGGTGCGTTGGTATGTCTGGCGTGGAACTCTGCAATGCTCTCTTTCGCATTGGTCAGATTTACTGCAGGTTCCCACGTTACATCGCCTTCTCCATAGCCTTTCCATTTGACTAGGTACTGCATCTGCTTCCGATAGATCCGACTGTCTAGGATCTTTTCAACTTCATAGACCTGTTGATCATCTACTATGATCGGTGCTGGTGGTTCTGGTATGAGGCCGTTTACTTCGTTTCCTCGATACGGAGATAGCCGTTCAACGTTGATGTTGTCGTGAATACGATATCCGGATTTGAGTTTGATCCGATATGTATGTTCACCGGTTTTCTGAAGAACTGTGAATGGACCGAGTTGTCTAGGCCCTAGCTTGTCAGACTGCTGATGTACTTTGACGTTCTTGGACGACAACCACACGAGGTCCCCTTCCTTGAAGACTGGAGTAGTTCTGCGGCTGTATGCGGAAGCTTCGGCCATCTTTTCCTTAGATAGACGCGATGCAGCTTCGGCTTCTATCCGAACCTGTCTGAGCTTTTCTAGACGTGCATCTAGATTCGGCATTCGGCTGTGACGTCCGACTGGTATGGTGAAATCTGGTAGGTACCCGTACATGACTTCAAACGGAGAGTGCTGCGTTGATGAGTTGACACGAGAGTTGATGGCGAATTCAGCCACTGGGATGTATTCGGCCCAATCATCTTGTCGTTGATCAACAAAGAGTCGTAGAATCTTTTCTACTTCTTGGTTGACTCTTTCCGTTTGACCGTTAGCCTGAGGATGATAGGCTGTAGTCATAGCACCAGTGATGCCTAGCCGTTTATACAACGCTTGCATTACTCGGGCCGCAAACTGAGGTCCTCTATCGGATATGAACTGTCGGGGAATACCATGGAGCCTAAAGACTTCTTTGATGTGGAGGTCGGCTATGCCGTCAGCTGTAACCGTAGACTGGGTCGGAATTACATGACTTTGTTTGCTATACAAGTCCGTGTATACTGCAATCATGTCAAATCCGTTGCTTCGCGGAAGAGGTCCGACTAGGTCTACGCCAACCACCTGCCAGGGTCCATCTGGTACGTCGATGGGCTGTATCGGAACGGTAGGATGTTGTGCCGGTTTGGTTCGCTGACACTTGTCACATCCAAGTACGTACTGCTCTACAAAGGATGCCATGCGAGGCCACCAATAATGCCGTGTGACTAGTTCTAGGGTTGCATGTTTTCCCGGATGTCCTGCTGGTAATGCATCATGGCATCGTCGTACAATCTCCCTACGAACTTCGCGATCCTTTGGAATGTATAGCTTCCCTTTGTAGTACACCAGTCCATTGTCTTCCTCCCACTCAAGTCCACCATCGGTCAACTTCCGGGGTCCATCCTTCCTGAGCTTGGCTAGTCCCTGGACTACCTCTGCTTCTCGAATACTGATGTCTTTAATCCGTGACTCTAACGGATCAGATTCCGGGGTACTCGAGGTGGCTATTGTCTGGAAGTATTCAGGCTTCAGTACAACTTGTTCCTTGTTATCTGATGCATCTAAAACTTCCAGGGTTCTGACCCGGGATAACGGGTCGCCTTGAGTGAGGGTTTTTCCGGGTTTGTGCGTTAAAACAAAATCAAACCGGCTCAGATACAGAGACCACCGAGCTTGTCGTCTGGACAGGTCTTGGGCGGTACGCCAGTATTGCAAATTCTGATGATCTGTGATGATCTCGAAGGGCGCGGGTAGTCCTTCCAGATAATGACGCCAATCTTCGAGAGCTCTGATGATAGCGAGCATTTCTCGATCATAGATCTCATAGTTCCGTTCTGCTTCGGCCATAGACTGAGACCGAAACGCTACTGGATGCCACTGTCCATCCTCTAATTTCTGCAGTAGAACTCCTCCGGTTGCAAAGCCAGACGCATCAACTTCAATACGTGTGGGACGATCGGGTTCCCATGTGACTAGAATTGGTTCCTGAGTGAACGCATCTTTGAGCATTTGAAAGGTGTTCTGCTGTGCTTCTCCCCACTTCCAAGGTTGGTCTTTCTTGGTGAGATCGTGAAGAGGACGAGTATGCCGCGCAAAGTCCTTGATGAAACGTCGGTAGAAGTTGGCAAATCCAATGAAGCCGCGTACATCACGGAGGTTCTGTGGTACCGGCCAATTGGTGATAGCTTCTATTTTACCCGAGTCCATACAGATCTTTCCGTTACCAATGATTAAACCTAGATACTCGACTTGTGACTGTTCAAATTCGCATTTTTCGGGGCGAAGATACAAGTCGTTGGCTTCAAGTCGAGATAGTACCTCATGAACAATT